>RJWK010028310.1:0-19637 GCA_004363435.1 Platanista minor | reverse complement strand
CACAAAAAAAAAAAAAAAAAAGATGTCCCTGAACTCTGACTGAAAGACTAAAGTCAACCCCATTTTTACTTCTGATTGGACTAAAGCCATGAATGAATTTGACATTTTACTCTGCTTGTTTTGCTCCATTTTAAATGATGTGTGGGTGAAAATCTGTTGATTTGCAAACTCCTTTTGGTCAAGTTAAAGAAATTTTTAATGAGCTACATGAACCACTTGCTATGGATTTGGTACTGCTGTCTTTGCTAGTCGTTATGGAGCATTATGCTAGTCATTCACTATGGAGCCTCAGACCGCACCAAATCTGCTGTAATTATCATTTACTTCAGTGTGTTCTGAATGTCCTTCATTGTCACGTGGACATTAAAGCTTGCATGCTCTTAAATGGTTTTTATCCATCTATCTGTGCTCTCAGTTGAAAATCTGAAAATTAAATTTAAAAATTATTCCACTTAAAATTAGAATGACATTAAGATCCCTCACTCTCCCTGTCCCTCTCACCCTCTCCCTCTCCCTCTCTCTCTCTCTCTCTCTCTCTCACACACACACACACACACACACACACACACACACGGAATTTTCCATACTTTTGTCTGGAAACACACAAGGTGTGTTTCCTTGTAGGTTGATTTTGAAGGGAACTCAATCCACCTTTGGCTGGTGGAGCATCTAACCTGAACTGGATTAGAAAACCACATCATATCCCATAACCACATTTTCCTTCCATATCCAGCTTGACCCTCTGCTGTCCCTCTGCTTCCACACACATCTAGAGTCAGCAAAGGCAAACCTCCACTAGGCTCCTGTTGAAGTCCAAGTGGTCTGAGTTTGTAGGGCGCAAGAGTATGGAGTCAGGACTTCTTTATTATGTAGGAAGGAATGAAGATCTCTAGGAGGGTTGGAAGATTGCCAGACAGGAAAGTCTGGGGAATGGCTCTGTGTGTGTGTGTGTGTGTGTGTGTGTGTGCGTAAAGCCAAAAGAAGGACCTGAAGTAGGGAGATAGAGGGCAATGAAGTTGGGGGGAGTTAAGCACACTGGAAGCCGAAGAGGCAAGACCATCAGACAGAGGAAGGAAATGAGTTAACTGAAAAGAATGACAGCCTCTAGACCTCTGAGTCTGTAGTTCTTTGGGATGTTTATTTGAGCCCTTCAGAGAGGGAAGGTTTAATGCTCATTGCAGGACCCAGCAGCAAGGGCAGGTAAGAATCATGGGAATTGGAGGCAGATGAAATAGGAGCCAATATTCAGCTCACGAATCACTTGGTTTATTGTACACAATTAGCACATAACACAGGTTAGTTAAAGTAGGGAAAAGAGGGTAATGAACCACCCCAAGGAGAGTCTGGAAGGAGGCATCTCAGCATGAGCAGCAGTTTCCAGTCTGGCAGTTGGTCTTGTGACAAGCATGAGTCAGGACAAGCTCCGACAGGGCAGCAGTGTGGAGTCAGGTCCCCCAGCAAAGAGCCTTCAAGACACTCAGCTTAGTGGTTTCTTTTTAAGAAGTAACGATTACCCTAGGAAAGGGGTCTTGACTATCAGTCACTCTGTTCCAGGGACGTACATTGCCCATGATACTTCTTATCTAAACTAACACTCTTAGTTTACACCCTAAGACACTCGCAGTCCTACAGCAGACATTCCAAAACAACAATTATGAAAATTCCCATTGGCCACTGGGACTCCATTTAGAACTACTTAACATATCTTAACATCGCTAAAATCATGTAAGTTTCACATAAGGTGAGTAGGAACCATAACACAAATAAATCACATCATTAACACTTCATCATCCAAGTCTAACATGTGTTCTAACCAGAAGGAAGGGTGAGCTGGCCCTCAGCAGGTGCACTGCAGTCATCCCCTGTGGTCCCTCAAGCATCTCAAGGTCCCCAAATAACTCCCCAGCCTGAGTCCCCAAGGCTGCTTCCCCTGCCCTCCCAGTGCAATTCCCAGTGGGACCCTGCCTCACCGGTTACAAGTAGTTTGCCTCTATAGGAAGAGACACCTGTGGAAAAGAGGGGGTACAAATCCCTGAAGCCCTCCTCATCCCCAATTACAGCCCCCGTTACAACAATCCCTTCTTAGTTTGAAATGCATGGCCTCTTCGTGACAATGGCCAACATGAGATGCTGCTGTTTTCCAAGCACTTTAACGGATCTCTTTTTTGGCCTTCACAACAGTCACGTGAGCAAGTGTTAGGTGGAGTTCTGTGCTACAGGTGAGGAGGGTCAGGTTCTGACTTGGACTCCAAATCCAGTGTGCGTCTCACTACACTGTATCTTTGAGAAACATCTAATTCGGGGCCTTCTGTGGCATAAACCAGATTGTTGGACCTATCCCTGACACTATTTCTCCTTTTTCCTCTCCTCTTCCTCTGTGCCCCCAAAAACATTCTCTGAAATGTTTTTAAAAGAAAAGATACTTCGGTGGGTTTCAGGAAGCCCAGGTACAACACAGATGAAAAATTCACTGAGCTTTTGCCAAACAAACCTCTTGCAACCTAATCATATTTGACCCCTTCCCCAACCTTTTGCATGTTATTATTATTAATATTATTTTTTTGGCTGTGTTGGGTCTTCATTTCTGTGCACAGGCTTTCTCTAGTTGCAGCGAGTGGGAGCTACTCTTCACTGTGGTGCGCGGGCTTCTCATTGCAGTGGCTTCTCTTGTTGCGGAGCACGAGCTCTAGGTGCACGGACTCAGTAGTTGTGGCGAACGGCCTTAGTTACTCCGCGACATGTGGGTTCTTCCCGGACCAGGGCTCGAACCCGTGTCCCCTGCATTGGCAGGCGGATTCTTAACCACTGCGCCACCAGGGAAGTCCCCAACTTTTTGCATATTGAAAAGAACTGGCTTGTGCTGTTTACCAGCTGAATCACAACAAAGTTCTTTGTTGTAATTTTTTACCGTTGCTTCCAGAATTAGACATCACCCTATGAAGAGAATGCAAATGGGCACAAATGGATTTGTTTTGCTTCTATTTCATTGTTAATTATCTTTTGTTCACTGAAAATACCCTGAGTGAAACCATAAACAGGGCATGCCCTTGAGAACTGTGTTTCTGGTGCTGGGCTTGCTGAGTTCTTCCCTCCCTAACTGAAACAGTTATTTTAGCTTATTTAACATATATGGGAAGCATCACGTCTTTTTCAATTCCATCCCAGTTTTAAGTTTAAGGGAAATTTTAGTATTTGGATAAATATAGGGAAAAATAGTATGGGCAAGGGTGAGGAGAGAAAAAAAGGGAGGGGAGAAAAATACAGACTAGTACTCTTGTTTCTCTGGGGGTCATTTTATAATGGAAGATGGGCTAACACCAGCGGAGAAATCTAACACAGAAGGTTAGAGCTGGAAGTGTCTCTAGATATCATTTACTCCATCTATTCCAGTCTCATTTTTCTAGATAAGGAAGGTAAGGCTCAGAGAGGTTAAGGGTGTTTGCCCCAGGTCACACAATAAGTTATGGAGCAACCAGGGATGATATGACCATATCACAGCCCTGGGAAACCTCAAAGGCAATATCTTTCCCCACTGGATACCAGCTTTCTCAGGAGTTACTCCCAGGAAGTCAGTCTTCCAAGAACCAAAGGCCAAGCTCAGTTTATTTCAGAGCCAAGGCACAAGAAAGTGGACCAGGATAATCCTATTTCAAATCGGCTGCTTTTTTGGTTTTGTGCCAATAAGAATTTTCAAGCAGTCATACTCCTGAAGTCACTGTGACTACCTGAGAGTTTTGCCCTTTGGTTGTTGTCTCCTTTCTGGATTATGAGCCAGAGCTCAATGACTGCAAATATTTACTATCTCCGTCTCTCCACTTCCCAGTCCCTCTCTCCATATTTCCTCCACATATAAACACAGTCTGGCCTAAATTAACCACATAATCTATAAGAGATACATCTGTTTCCTCTGCTTAACTTATAATTGCAGCTGTGCAATTCGTCTAAGGGTATGCCTAAATTAAACTAAAAGTAACCATTGTGAACATTAGAAATCTAACTTCCTGCTATGTCAACCCTCAACCCCACAATGCTTCCTGCCCTGGGACTTTGCTCAATATCATAGAAATGTAAAATAAATGTAAATCTATTATGGACCTCAAAAAAAGGGGAGTTTGTTAGTAAAGTGTCAAAGAGCCTTGTTATATACCAGGATGTTAAAAGGGCACTCAGTCTGAGTTTTGGCTGAGCCCCAAGACTAGCTAGCAAGTAGTCACTCTAAAGGACTTGCTCAGGAGTTGGTTAAAAACCAGTTTTGTACTTATGGAATGCAGCTAAGTAGTGCTTAAAGGAAATCCATGGCTATAAACACCTATATAAAAAAGAAGAAGAAATAAATATACATGAGTCTTACTGATACACATAAGTTACTGAATAAACCAATAAATCACAGATATCCTATGTAGAAAAATTACAAGTAAATTATGTAGCTACTCCACTCTAAAAGAGGGGGAGCATAACTCCCTGTTCCTTAAGTGTGGGCTGCTTATAATGACTGCATTCCAAAGAGTACAGCATGGAAAAGAGATAAACAAGAGTCATTTTACAATAGAGAGATCTGCCAAACACTGCTTCAGCCAGGTAATCAAGTTCAACATCAACAGTTATAAATCCAGTTGGTAGTATATACCCTTAATAGGCTGTGATAAAAATGACACTTTACCTCTTTTATTTTCCTCCTAAAAATTCATAGCCCCAGTGTAATCATGACCAAAACCTAAGACAAGTTCCAATAAAGGGACATCCTACAATATACCTGATCAATACTCCTCAAATTGTCAAGATCATCCAAAACAAGGAAAGTCTGAGAAACTGTCATAGCCAAGAGGAGCCTAAGGAGAATTGACAAATATAATGTGGTATACTAGATGGGATCCTAGAACATAAGAAGGACATTAGGTCAAGAGAATGAGAAGACAAACTACAGAGTGGGAGAAAATATTTGTGAAAGACACATCTGATAAGGGACTATTATCCAAAACATACCAAAAACTCTTTAAGCTCAACAATAGAAAAACAATCTACCCAATTAAAAAGTGGGCCAAAGGCCATACTTAATGGACATCTCACCAAAGAAGATATACAGATGGCAAATAAGCATATAAAAATGCTCCACATCTTATGTCTTCGGGAAATGTAAATTAAATCAACAATGAGATACCACTACACATCTATTAGAATGGCCAAAATTCAGAACATTGACAACACCAAATGTTGATGAATTGCTGGTAAAATGATACAGCCACTTCAAAAGAGAGTTGGCCATTTCTTACAAGACATACACCTACCGTATGATCCAGCAATTGCATTCTTGGTATTTACCTAAAGGAGTTAAAAACTTATGTCCATATAAATTAGGAGTTGGGGATTAAGATACATACACTACTATATAAAAAATAGATAACCAACAAGGACCTACTATATAGCACAGGGAGCTATGCTCAATATTCTGTAATAACCTAAATGGGAAAAGAATTTGAAAAAGAATGGATATATGTATATGTATAACTGAATCACTTTGCTGTATACCTGAAACTAACACAACATTGTAAATCAACTATACATCAAAAAACCCTGAAAATATTAGAAAAAAAACACTTATGTCTGCACAAAAAACTTACAGATGTTTATAGCAATTTTATTCGTAATTGTCAAAACTTGGAAGAAACCAAGATATCTTTCAGGTGGGTGGATAAATAAATTCTGGTACATCCAGACAATGGAATATTATTCAGCACTAAGATAAATGAGCTATCAAGCTATGAAAAGTCATGGAGGGAACTTATGTACATATTACTAAGTGAAAAAAGCCAATCTGAAAGGTTGCCTACTACATAATTCCAACTATATGACATTCTGGAAAAGGCAAAACTATGAGACAAAAAATCAGTGGTTTCCAAGGGCTGAGAGTCAGAGGGAAGGGTGAATATGCAGGACACAGAGGATTTTTAGTGCAGTGAATTATTCTGTAAAATACTGTAATGATGGATACATGGCATTATACATTTGTCAAACCCATAGAATGGACAACACCAAGAATGAACACTAATGGGATCTATGGGCTTTGGATGATTATGATGTGCTAATGTAGGCTCATTAATTGCAGTAAAGGCACCACTCGGATAGGGGATGTTGATAATGGGGGAGGTTATACATGTGTGAGGGCAGGGGTTATATGGGAAATTTCTGTACCTTCCTCTCAATTTCACTGTGAACCTAAAATTGCTCTAAAAAGATAGTCTTTTTATAAATTTTTATTTTGTCTTAAAATTTTAAAAGGACATTAGGCTAAAATTAAGAAAATCTAAATAAACTAAGGACCTTAGTTACTAATAATGGTGGGTCCAAGGTACTTGTTTTCCAGGAAAGATTGTGGGCACCTGACAGCTGCTCAGGTAGGGCTTAGACCCTGCCCAAGAGCTGCAGATAAGGGTGGAAATGTCCTGTGGGATGTCTAAAGGTGGAGGGAAGAATCATGAGTGTGTAGAGACAGGGTATATGCACCTGCAGTATGGGAGCCATGCAGGTGACAGTCACGTTGAAGCAAATGCCTAGCCCACCTTCAAACACAGCGTCAGCCCTGGCTGGGATTAGGGCAACGGGAGCAGGACACTTAGGGTGGGCACAAAATTTAAGGGGACATCAAACAACTCAGTAATCAAGATAAATAATATTTTGATACAGTATTTTTAAAAATCAAAATTAATGGTAAAACATTCATGATGAACAAAGTATTAATATTTTAAATAAAGGCAGGATTGGTAACAGTGCCGCAGCAAGCCATATTGGAGCCTGAGGTGAAAGGAAAGACGTGTGCCCTCTACATACATTTTTTAATGTATCTTTTTAATGGTTAATTTTTTCCCAGAACATTAACATAGCTGAAAAGATACTGAGAAATTGAAAAATATTTTGAAACCACATTACTTTAAATTTAAATATTTTATCTGTAACCCTAACAGATTTGCTATTATTTTAATTTCCTGGCTTTAATGGACACAAACTCATCAATAACATTTTCAGAATCAACTTTTTTACTTATCTCATTTTCATTTGAGAGAATTGCTGTGTTTGACAATTTCTGTTGTGTAAGTGAGCATTGGAAATAATTTTTAAATTAATTTCAGCTTATCCTGTCTTTAAAAAAGATTGATGGGCTTCCCTGGTGGTGCAGTGGTTGAGCGTCCGCCTGCCGATGCAGGGGACACGGGTTCGTGCCCCGGACCGGGAAGATCCCACATGCCGTGGAGCGGCTGGGCCCGTGAGCCATGGCTGCTGAGCCTGCGCGTCCGGAGCCTGTGCTCCTCAACGGGAGAGGCCACAGAAGTGAGAGGCCCGCGTACCGCAAAAAAAAAAAAAAAAAATTGACATTTTGTTCATTAGGGATTCTTGCATTAATTTTAGTTTCTTTTTAATGTGGTATTAAAATATTATTTATCTTGATTGCTAATTTGGGGAGCCCCTTAAATTTTATGTCCTAATCCCAGCCCTCATGACAGCCATGTCTGTACCTGTCAGGTAAGACCTCTCCTGACATCCTACTTCTCCTCCCTCTCCCCTGCTTCCTGGAAGGATTAGAAACTCTGTGGTCAGCACACCGAGAAAGGAGGATGGGAGAGCTGGTGTAAGTGCTAGATTTGGGAAATCTTGAAGAATCCAATCAGGCCTCCTTTTCCTGGGGCAGCCTGATTTAAAGGAGAAAAGAACTTGTAACTCTAAATGTACTTGGAGTTTTAACTATTTCGTGCAACCAAATATCCTAATTACTGAGATGAGACTGATTTTGTGACTTCAGGTGACCAGAAGATATTTCCTTATCTGAGGCTGACCAAGACAGTCTGGGCTTGCCCTAGACCTCACCCGGGAGTCAGGAAAAGGAGCTGCACAGAGCAGATCTGAACCAGGACCTAGAGGTGGAGGCACCAGTAAGGTTGTTTGAGGCTGCACCTTAGAAGTCAATCATTTTTGTTCATTGCACTGGTTATGGAAGGTTATCACTCCCGAAGGAAGTCTCATATACGAAAGAGAGGAGGACATGATCAGAGTGACTTCCTAGGACTTTTATGTTTTCATGCTTCTCCAGACCCTGAATTTAAGTAGGTCAGATTCGTTGTCAGAAAGACGTGCCTCTTTTCCAGCACTCTTTGCACCACTGCAAGAAAACCTGCTTTCCCCTTTGAAATGAGTGATCTGTAATGTTACTTCTGCCCATATGAAAGTCTGAAATATTAATTTCTTCTCCCAACCTTTTAATCAAAAGCTAAGAGTAGGGCCTATTCTAAACTGACAGTATCTTTTTAATAGAATGAATTTTAAAATCAAGAAATCCCTTCAACTACCCTCTTTACGCCTCTCCCCAGTTACAGTGTTTCCTTTTCAATCTTATTCAACATAATCTTGATTTTAATATCTTCCCTTTTCAACTGTACTACACAATAATTTCCTAAGGGAGAGTATTACATATCTCTATTAGCTTTTAAGTCTCTCATGGCCATGAACACTTCTAGTGCAATAACCCAATTTCAAGGGAGATTGGAAAGGGAAAAAGTACCAGAGCAGACAATTATGTTTGTGTGAAGTGGAATTAGTGGGACTGGCTGGAAAGTTTTGTGAGAAAGGAGGGCCTTAGGGAAGAAGCTAAAGAGAGAACTGCTAAAGTTTGTAAAGCTCACCCACCTTCCCTGCCATGAGTATTTCAGTGGGTTACAGCACGCTGACACTCATTGTCAGGGAGCCAAACATAAGGATCTATTCCCAAGCACAGTTGACCCAGGGGTTGCATATTCACAAGCCAGCAGGAACCCCGGAGGCCAAGTCAATGAATGGTGCTGTCTGGGTCTGAGAAAACTCTGCATGTTAAAAACTTAGGAACAGCCTTTATTTCTGCATAGAAATATGCCCTCTTTTATTTCTTGAAAACTGCAACTCCCTTGGTCTTTTGTTTTTCCATTTTTTGCTAGAATTATGATGCTTCTTAATGCTACTATAAGAAAAATAACAAGGTGAGTGTGAGGATAAACAGCAACTGACACTCAAGTTCAGGTAGCCATAGGTGATGTTGGGGACTGTGGACTGAAGAGTACAAGCCCCATCTAGTGGGGACACCATTGTCACCATGTCATTCTGGTTGTGTAGCCAGGCATTCCTTAAAGAGATCTAGATATTTACGTGCTACCTTCCTACTCCTAAGTGTTGGTTGCTGTTTTCTTAACACCACACAGGCCGATACTAATGGGCTAAACTAATCCCATCTACAGGCTGGATTTTACCAGAGTAGGACAGTTTTACATCTGCTGTACACACTCAGAAGTTTTGTCAAGCCCAGCTAGATATTTTTGTAAATAAACAAAAACTAAAGGAACTTCTGTTTCTTTTTTCTTTTCAGTTTGAAAGATATATACATATACATGCGCACACGTATACATGCATATCATATATACAGAAAATAAATTCTGGTTAACCCAGTATCATGCTGAAGAATCACTAAGCATCATTTAATCGTCCATCTCTGGCTGCCCTGTACCCAGGTGTATGCTCATGAGAAAAGCAACTCAATTGCAAATCAGCACCTGTAATTCAAGGTGAGTTTTGATTTGAGACCATTGCTTGTTTTCTCTGTTTACAACAGCTTAATACATAGAGTAGATTACTTCTGACCAGAGGCCATTTGGGCTTCCAGTAATATCTGAGATTCTGCTTCTCTTAAGTGTGATTCCCAGGACTCTCCAAAGTAAAATTTGGGCACATCACGTAACTTTTTTTTTAAACCACCCAAGCACACCCACTAAATTATATATTCACATGAAGTATTAAAAGACACCCCAAATCAGGAGTTTCCTGGCAGTCCAGTGGTTAGGACTCTGAACTTCCACTGCAGGGGTCATGGGTTTGATCACTGGTCGGGGAGTTAAGATCCTGCATGCTGTGCGGTGCCTCCTAATTAAATAAATAAATAAACAAAACCAGTCCTTAAAAAAAAAAAAAGACCGAGACTGGGGGGCATCTTTTCCCTGTATTAAAAAAAAAAGAAAGACACCCCAAAACTCATTATCTTAAATAGCTTTATATTGGACTTCCCTGGTGGTCCAGTGGTTAAGACTCTGCTTTTCCAATGCAGGGGGCGCAGGTTCGATCCCTGGTTGGGGAATTAAGATCCCACATGCTGCGCGGTGCAGCCAATAAATAAGTCTATTCAAAAAAAAAAAAAGGGCTTCCCTGGTTGCGCAGTGGTTGAGAGTCCGCCTGCCGATGCAGGGGAGGAGGGTTCGTGCCCCGGTCCGGGAAGGTCCCACATGCCGCGGAGCGGCTGGGGCCGTAAGCCATGGCCGTTGAGCCCGTGCGTCCGGAGCCTGTGCTCCGCAACGGGAGAGGCCACAACAGTGAGAGGCACGCGTACCGCAAAAATAAAAGAACAGATTTTGTGAACATTGGGACAATCTGTATATTTGATGCTTAAAGTGTCTAAAATGTTTAAGAGAATTTGGAATATTAGGGAATAAAACACTGCCTTGTGGTTCCAACTTAAAAAGTAAGATGGAGTAGTTAATTTTAGTTTGTGATTTTTAAGTTCATAAGTGTTAAGAGAATTTTACAGCTTTACTGGAGCATTTAAGATTGATAATCACTCATGATTCTACTAGATTTATTAGATTTGTTAGTGTTGTTTAAGTATTTAGGAAAGTTACTTATTAATTCAGACATTTAAAAACTTTTAAAAATGAAAATGGAATATATTACCTTCATAATTGTGTTGAATAGATTTAAAAGAATTTTACTAACTCGATTAAATAGGGCTATTTGATAAATAAAAATATAAGTTGAATGTAAAAGTTGAGAGAAAATTACACTTTTGAATTTATAGCATTAATAAATCAACTATTTATTTTAAGGAAACCCCCCCCCCCTCAAATAGCCCTAAATAGTCCTCAAAGAGGCAGAAATGCTGCTCTGGATACACAGAAGCTTCAGGAAGCCTTCATTCTAATGCTCTTCCATCGTTGGCTGTGTGACCTTGACTAAGTCATTCTGTCTCTCTGGTCCTTAAGCTTTTCCTCATTTATAAAATAAGGGAGATTGTCTAGCTGGTCCCTTCCAGATCTAATATTCTAGAACTCCAGGACTACTTGTTCCATTTGCAATCCATTTTGACATGCCAAGGATTTGACCTGTTGCTCAGGAAGGCTGCCATTCCTTGATAACAATCCCATTTGGCTATTCTCCAAGGACTCATTTAGTTTATGGCTTTTGATAGCATCCTACTTACTTATTTATTTTTAAACCTTAGGAAAATGTTTCCTTCCTCAACCCAGCTAGGACAATAGGACAAACCATAAACAGGGAAGGCCTCATGATCTGCAAAACATTCTGACTCTTCTTAACCATATCTTGACGTAGGCTTTTTGGATCTTAGTGTTGATTGTTTATTCCTCTTTGTCCACACAATGACAAAATATCTAGTCAAGAAGGTCAGTTACATTCCCAGATTGGTCAGATGAAAGAAGTTGAAAAATTACAACAGTTTTACAAGACTCTGACTATCTTAATAGGTGAATCAACCAGTTGCTTGTCTTTTGGGCCAGTTATTAGCTGAGCCAACTCTTCCAATGTGTTGGATTGACCATGGGCAAAATTATGATATTGGAGAGGTTGTTCCCATGTGCGGGTAGCATCTCCCACTTCCCGGGGTAGGAGGGGCAGTTCTCTTGAATCCCTCCTGGAATTCTCTTTCCCCTCCACCAGTCCCTCTGCCTGTGTTTCCATCTGACTGTATTTGTTCTGGGTCAGCTCTCAGTGGCACCATGTATGAACTCTGTGAGCAACTGACTAGGTCATGCACCACCTACTCCATGGTCTGCGATGTCAGTCCCCCCCGCAACCCCCAGTGATGTGCAGTGACCCTGTGTGTGATCTTGGACAGGTTATTGACTTTTCTGATCTCCAGTTTCTTCATCTGTAAAAAGATGTAATAATACCTACGTCTTGTGATAGCTTTGAGGATTTAATTAATATAAGTAAAATACTTAGTGTGAAGCCTAGCACAAAGTAAGCACCCAGAAAATGTTATCTCTTTTAATAATTATTATTAAGAACTCTTGAATGGGAAAGACCTTCAATACATACGTGGAATTCCCATCAGAAGACCCAGCCCACTTCCCATCCACCAAGTCCAGTCCCAAGATAGCATGGAAGGGGGAAGGGGTTGAGTCATCAATGCCTAGGAAGACAGTAAGGTTGACAGATGGGGACCCATGGTGCCTCTCTGCATAGTGGAAGTAGGGTCATTAGATCTTAACTTGCCACAGCTTCTTAACCATAACACAGAAATAATTATAATACTGGTTTTTGAGTTGGCCTAAAGATTGAGTAATTACATAAAATATCTCTCCCAGAGCCTTGTACATTGAAAGATCTTGATAAATGTTGGCAGTGCTTAGAGTGTAAGCTCCTTCGGTTCTCTCTTGTCTGCTCACACAATCCTAGTGTCCAGCTCGGTGCTTGGTTCAATATAGGAGCTCAATAAACACTTGTTGAACGAATGAATACTATTAATATTGTCATTGTTTCCTGTGGAAAATTAAATGAGAAAAATCATTTCCTAATGAATAAGATTATATATCCACTTGGAAAAAGTGCTCCGGAATCCTTAGGTCAAAACAGGGGCTTGGTAAACTCTAACTGGGGAGTGAGAATGCAATACCAGAAGATGTCCAGAAAGGTGGAAACTTCCTTTGCAAACACCACAGTGTAAATGAAGAAAGTGTTGCTAGCAGGGGCGTTGGTTGTTTTAATGAAACCCATGAAGTTGAGGCAGATGTGACTGTGTATCTGGACCAGAGGAGACATCAACCCTTCCTGGAAGATGTGTGGAATAGAAACAGATACATCAGGCTTTTACAGTTTGATGACACTAAACATTGAGCTCAACCAACTAACTCCCTTGTCCTGAAATTGGCTCTCAAAGCAGCCTTCTGGTTTTAATTTAATGAGCAGTTGCAAATGTGAAGTGTGTAGGCGTGTTTGGCTTATACAGTGGGTTTTAAAACTTTAAAAAATTCATTGCTAATATTTATAAATCAGGAAATTTCTTATGCAACTCTGTTCTCAACTTCTAAAAAATCAGAAATTCTGCACATACCACCCCCTGAACAGCAACAACTGGGTGGAGATCATATTGGCTGCCTAGTTTAGAAAGGGAATAGGGTTCCCTGTTCAGCACAATTCCCATGCCGCCTTTTGACCTCACATCTGGTCAATTCATTTCTTTGCCTGCCTGGCCCCAAGTGCATTGGAGTTTCCCATCCCTCCAGAGAGCCAACATGCTGACCAGCTGGCACAGTATGTCAACTGTTATGTTTCTTGCTAAAAATTAATGAATCATCAGTTGGGCTTTTGTATCTGCCTCTTATGCATTTGGTTAGTGTGAGTCAGTCCTTTGGATCAGCTCACCTTGAAACACACATACACCAAAATCAAATGTGTAGGTTTGCTCAGGGTGAGGCTCAGATTCCCCAGAGAGGTCCTGCCTCAGCTGACACCAACTATTCTCTGAACATCATTCTTTGACTTACCAAATATCTTCAAGAATTCCTCAAAGCCCAGAGAGAAGACTGCCAGACCATCGTTCACCAGCTGAGTTGCAAATAAGTCACTGACCAAGTTAATCTATGAGCCTACTACAGATGCTTGAAGAAACTCTGTTTGTTTTTGACTGCCCTTGAAGAACTGAGCCTTAGATGTCACCTAATTGTCTTGTGCCTAACAAAAGCAGATGGCAAATTGCTATTGACAGACTCATTCCTTCTTGGTTCCCTTGACATCTCTTTGTGGCTTCCTTCATTAGCTCTTCATTCCTCTCAGAGAAAGCCCATGACCTTGGAGGATTTTGCACTTCCCTTCTGAATCTGCATCACCCCTATAATGGAGTGAAGGTGTCTTTCTGCTACCCTAGGATCTAGAGTCAAACAGAGACCACATGTGCCCTCTCAGCTTGCAGCCTATCCTTCTTTGTTTCATCTCAGCAGGAAAAGGGTCTTTGCAATCCCACGCTTTTTTTTTTTTTTCTCTCCTCACATCAGAGCAAAAGCAAACAATAATTTAAATAACATCTTTTTATAATAAGAAAAACCTTCGGCTTCCAACACAACTGGAAAAGAAGCCATTTGTCGCTGCCTGGAATGAGCTGTCAGCATGCACTTGGCATTACTTTCCCACTGAGGGTGATGGATACACACTGAGCCATCTGTACTTCTTAATCAGTTCTCATGACCAACATGAGGCATTTGCAAGTCACGTGAGGAGAATAATTTGTGGTCAGACATTGAAACTAACAGGTTGAAGTATGGACTAAACCCTTGGCTTCATTCCTGTTGCTCCAGCCACTGTAGTAACCAGCCCAGACTTCCATGGATTCTCACAGGCAAAATACCTCAGTCACTTTTCTTTTTCTTTACAGTAAGAAAAGAGGTATTGAAAAATACATTCTCTCCTTTGGGAATGTATAGAAAATAGCCTTGTATTCTACACACAGGAAGCAGGATGTCTGCAGTGTCTAGTGCTATGTTAATGGATTCTTCTGGAAATATCAAGGTTGATGATCTACCCAGGGGGTATGGTCCATAAATACACTTGCCACCCAGAGAATCCTAAGAATAAAGGGAGCTTGAAGAAAGCAGTTCTTGACAGCCTTCAGGAACAGTTACACTTTTGTCCCTAGATCACTTACATTTCTATGGCTTACTTACTGAATCTCCAACATTTGTGGAATCTTTATTCCTCAAATATGCTGAGAAAATAAGCCATCACCTTATTTGCTCCAAAGTCTCAGGACCAAGAGAATAATAGTAAGTCAAGAGGCTGGAGTTTAAAGGAAGTTGGAATTTTCTCTGAGCCTGTGTGACCTTGAGGTGCACAAAGAAGTTAAATGTTTGCCCTCCTGAAAGGTAAGAGTTTAAATGTCTTCACTTCTGAAAATTAGATGCCCCTTCTTATTTTTTCATAAGTGAAGTAACTCCATAGGTGTGGAAAACTCTAAAGAGAACGAATATGTGTTTCCCTTCTCTTCAGTATATATGCACAAAGGTTCTTGCTCCATGGTTTAAGATTTCTACAAACTTTACCTTTTGGGCTCAAAGTCAGTCTGATCAGAGTATCCGAAACAATGAAGAGTCTGGGCAGGGCAATTCAGAACTGATCACCATTTTCCAGGATAAGACAAGGGAACATTCCTTAATGCTGGAAAGAGCTGGTTCAGTAGCTAATACAAGATTTAAACTCTAGAAGTATCGTAGGTGCTGAAACCAATGAGAACAAGTGAATAATTGAAATAATAACCAGGCAAACTAACAAACCAATGAACAGATGAACTTGCGGAATTCCTGATCCCAGGAGGAGAGGTGGGCTGAAAACCATAAGTCTCAAAAGGGTTTTCATCTTTTTTTTTTTTTTAAGTTTATTTATTTTTTTTTGATTTGTTCATTTTTGGCTGCGTTGGGTCTTTGTTGCTGCGCGCAGGCTTTCTCTAGTTGCGGCGAGCGGGGGCTACTCTTCACTGCGGTGTGAGGGCTTCTCATTGCAGTGGCTTCTCTTGTTGCGGAGCACGGGCAGTAGGTGCATAGGCTTCGGTAGTTGTCGTGCGCGGGGTCAGTAGTTGTGGCGCATGGGCTTAGTTGCTCCCCAGCATGTGGGATCTTCCTGGACTAGGGCTCGAACCCACGTCCCCTGCATTGGCAGGCAGATTCTTAACCGTTGCGCCACCAGGGAAGTCCTGGGTTTTCATCTTTTGTCCCTCGCACTCAAGACTCCTGTATAGATGAACAGCCTTAGGCATCTTATCATTCCCATTTCTATTGCTAATTCTGAGCCCATCCCTTTATCTCCTGTGCAAGAAAACGCACTTCTGAGCTGCTCTAAGTGTTGTCAGGACTGGCCAGGATCCAGCCCTCCCTGCCCTGCCACCGTCCCAGCCTTACCTGCTTCCCCTCACACATTTGTGAGGCCAGTAGAGCACCGGACGAATAGCAAGACATACACCCTCTCTCCTCCTAGATTCCTAACCATCAAGAGGTCTTTCCCCTGAACTCAGCCCCCAGAGAGAAGGGAAGGGGGAAGAGCACAGGGCCACATGCCAGCACCTTGGCTATTGTCTTCCTCCCCTACTCTCACCCTTGATCAGGCTTAGGACAAGAGAACTGACTGTTACAACATCAGTCCCCCTTCCCAGGCCTATTGCGTATGGCACGAATGTTGGCTTTGGTACTCAAAAGCTGGGTGCGCTCCCAACTGGAAATATAAATGTCCATTTGGGAATTCCAAACCCAAGAAATATGTAGGTTTTTGCTTTGCCCTTTGCACTTCACTCTGACAACTCTATCCTGAGAACAGAGTCTGACCGATGCTAACGAGAGTGTAGGGGCCAAGAGGAGTTATGGAAATGAAAACCATCACCCCACTGCACTTGCTTGTCCAAGAAGCTTCTGGAAATCCAAGAATACAACTACGCTGCCCTTTTATAAAAGGCTTCTCCACTCACTATTTTAGTGCACCTAGGATGCTTGCACCTAGGATGTTTCTCCCTGCTGCCAGCGCTTGCTCTGCATCTCTCTCCAAGGCACCCAATAGAGCACATCTTCATTGTGCTGGCCCTACACACTGGATCTGTCCCCTCAGCTGCTGTTCCCAAGCCATGTGCCAGACCCCTCACATGTTCTGCTTCTCTACCTCCAGGGGCAAGGGACCAAGGAGAGGTGGCCTCCAGACAGATGACAGGTTGTTGGCATAACCACCTTGCCCTGGTCACAGCCCTGTGAATCCCTTTGATTTCCTTCTCCGTCTTCCTCACTCACCCCAGAACCCCTCCCTGACAGTTCACTTTGGATGAATTTCACTCTCCAACTTCCTGTCAAGGGGAACATCTGACTTTCTTTTCCTTCCTGGGATAAGGAATAATCAAGAGGCTTAGGATGTGAACAGGAAGAAATTCAAAGATGTTTGATTTGGCTTCAAGGCTGCTACGTGGCCCCCAATCTTTCCTTTGGTAGAAAGAGAGCCCAAGTCTTTAGCAGGGCTTAGCCCTTTCAGCCCTGAAATTTGTTTTCAGCACTTAGCTTAAAGATGTGATCCTGGACAGTAAGTGTTATAGTGTTTGTTGCTGGTTTATCAAGATTCCTTTATGGCCCAATTACATTGTGATTAATTGAATTTACATTATTTTTCTCAAAAATAAGATTTGAGCACACAAAGGTGAATGCAGATAAACGTCAGTGATTATATTACCAAATGTCCAACTCCAGAGGCTTAAGACATCACATAGATATTACTTGCAATGAAAGATATTGTTTTCAGAGTCAAATATATGAGTTGGAGAAACCATTTTTATTCATTTATCTGTTGTGTTATGACAACTTTTTTCATCCATATGAAATTTAAAGGCTGTTGGCCTATTCAGACAAAAATTTTCCTACTCTGGAGGCCACCTTAAATAGGGGTTACTTAGCAAGATAATCATTACCTCTCAAAATTCTCTTTAAAGAGGTTTTAATTCGAGTTCTCCAGTGCCTCTGGTTATGAGTTGTTTCAGTTTGGTTTGGTTTGGTTTGACTCTTGCATCTAAATGATTGATATCAACCTATTCCCTCCTGTCCCCCAGGAGAACCATTCCCAACAGGCAAAAGTGAAGTCAGCTCCAAGGGCAGATCTGGGTTTTCCAGTCTGCTGTGAAGAATAACCCTCTGGTTCTAGAGGTGTTATAAATGTATCTGTCTTCAGGGACCAGTAAGAACAAACCCATATAAATAGGAAGGGGGTGTGTGTCCGTAAGGTGTGTTTGTGTGTGTTCTACAACTGCAAATTAGTAATAGGTGAGAGTTTACTAGTAGGAGGTTAAGCACTCCAGGAAAATACAAGTGTCATCCCTGTGGGCTGGAGCAGAAGCGACACCTGAGGACACAGTTGGACCAATGCCAGATTCTTCCCCATGACTGCCAGGGATGACAAAGGTTAGTTATTAGGCAGAAGGTATTTGGAATTAATCCAAAAGTGGATCTGGCCTCAGATTAGGAGTGCAAAGAAATGACCATTTAAGAGAGTCCAGATTTGGAGAGAAGCAGCTGAGACAGAAACCAGTGCCAGCTGTGAGGAGTCTGGAGGGAAACAGCAATTTCCAAACTGAGTTGCAAGAGGGAGGAAAGCCAGAAAGAACTTTGTTCTCATCTAGAATGGGGGTCATCAAGAAATGTAGCTGGTCAAGCTTCAGAAGTGAGGACTTCAGATGAAAAGCCAGACCTTTCTGTGAAGTTATCACTACTTGTAAAACTGCCCATGAGTCACATTTGACACTCACAGTGAAGAATAAAGGACTTCCCCTCTGACGAGGGGGTTTCATGGATTGGGATGAGTTCATATGGAGGAGAGAAGAGGATCATGGCAGTGTGGCCTAGAAGACAGAGCGATAAACTGACACAAGCCCATCCCAGATCCACCATTAACTAGGAGAGGACCTCGGGCATGTCATTCAAAGGTCTGGGACCTCAGTTTGCTCATCTGGAGGAGAATCAGCCAGTCCGTTCATTAGGGAGGCAACACATGTAATTGAGCCGGGACCCATGCTAAGTCCAGAAGAAGCCTGCAAGCATTTCACAGTCGAGGGTACAACTAAGTCATCTGTAAGTTCCCTTCCAGCTCTAAAATGTAACCTGCTATGGAGAAAAGATCTTAGGTTTGGGATGCCTTGCTGCCCAATTTGATTCCCAGCCCTGACAATTACTAGTTGTGAATTAGGGAAAGTTACTTAACCTACCTAAGGCTCAGGAAGGTGTCTAAAATAGGCATAATAATAAGCATCCTGTCAGTCACTATAAGAAATAAATAAGGCAATTCCCCTCCCATAGCACAGTGTTGCTACTAGGAGGCCACAGTGTTCCCAGCCCCTCAGCATCCAGGTCTGACCAGGTGACTAGGTGACTAGTTCTTGCCAACTGAATGCAGCACTGCAGATGTGAGTCATGTGCAAGCCAAGTCTTACCAAAACCTGTTTACTTTCTTCCATTTCCATCAGCAGATTAGGATGGAGTTAGTCTGGCTCCATTACCCACTTATTTTTCCATATGATTTTTGTCACCAGTTTGCCCATTTCTCAATAATATCCAGTTAGTATTTCTTTTTAAACCAGGATCGTGGCATAAATCATCATAGATAAAATTGATGTCTTTAGTTTTCTTATACAGAAATATTTTGTCTTTTCCATTTGTTCAAGTCTTGTATATGTCCCCACAGAGGAATTTTTAAGTTTCTTAAGTTTATTCCTTTGTACTTCACCTTAATCACCTGGACTATTACAGCAATTTAATCAGTTTATAAAAATGCACTGAGGGGATGGAGAATTAAAATGCTTAAGAAAGTTATAGGGGACTTCCATGGTGGCTCAGTGGTTAAGAATCTGCCTGCTGATGTACAGTGGAGAAAGGACAGCCTCTTCAATAAGTGGTGCTGGGAAAACTGGACAGGTACATGTAAAAGTATGAGACTAGAACACTCCCTAACACCATACACAAAAATAAGCTCAAAATGGATTAAAGACCTAAATGTAAGGCCAGAAACTATCAAACTCTTAGAGGAAAACATAGGCAGAACACTCTATGACATAA
>RJWK010028309.1:0-25898 GCA_004363435.1 Platanista minor | reverse complement strand
TCCATACTGTTCTCCATAGTGGCTGTACCAATTCACATTCCCACCAGCAGTGCAAGAGTGTTCCCTTTTCTCCACAGCCTCTCCAGCATTTGTTGTTTGTAGATTTTCTAATGATGGCCATTCTGACCTGTGTGAGGTGATACCTCATTGTAGTTTTGATTTGCATTTCTCTAATGATTAATGATATTGAGCATTCTTTCATGTGTTTGATGGCAGTCTGTATATCTTCTTTGGAGAAATGTCTATTTAGGTCTTCTGCCCATTTTTGGATTGGGTTGTTTGTTTTTTTGTTATTGAGCTGTATGAGCTGCTTGTAAATTCTGGAGATTAATCCTTTGTCAGTTGCTTCATTTGCAAATATTTTCTCCCATTCTGAGGGCTGTCTTTTGGTCTTGTTTATGGTTTCCTTTGCTGTGCAAAAGCTTTTAAGCTTCATTAGGTCCCATTTGTTTATTTTTGTTTTTATTTCCATTTCTCTAGGAGATGGGTCAAAAAGAATCTTGCTGTGATTTATGTCAAAGAGTGTTCTTCCTGTGTTTTCCTCTAAGAGTTTTACAGTGTCCGGTCTTACATTTAGGTCTCTAATCCGTTTTGAGTTTATTTTTGTGTATGGTGTTAGGGAGTGTTCTAATTTCATTCTTTTACATGTAGCTGTCCAGTTTTCCCAGCACCACTTGTTGAAGAGACTGTCTTTTCTCCATTGTATATCCTTGCCTCCTTTTTTTTTTTTTTTTGCGGTACATGGGCCTCTCACTGTTGTGGCCTCTCCCGTTGCAGAGCACAGGCTCCGGACGTGCAGGCTCAGCGGCCATGGCTCACGGGCCCAGCCGCTCCGTGGTATGTGGGATCTTCCTGGACCGGGGCACGAACCCGTGTCCCCTGCATCGGCAGGCAGACTCTCAACCACTGCACCACCAGGGAAGCCCCCTTGCCTCCTTTTTCATAGATTAGTTGACCACAGGTGCGTGGGTTTATCTCTGGGCTTTCTATCCTGTTCCATTGATCTATATTTCTGGTTTTGTGTCAGTACCATATTGTCTTGATGACTAGCTTTGTAGTATAGTCTGAAGTCAGGGAGTCTGATTCCTCCAGCTCTGCTTCATCCCCTCAAGACTGCTTTGGCTATTCGGGGTCTTTTGTGTCTCCATACAAATTTTAAAATTGTTTGTTCTAGTTCTGTAAAAAATGCCATTGGTAGTGTGATAGGGATCGCATTGAATCTGTAGGTTGCTTTGGGTAGTATAGTCATTTTCACAATATTGATTCTTCCAGTCCAAGAACTTGGTATATCTCTCCATCTGTTGGTATCATCTTTAATTTCTTTCATCAGTGTCTTATAGTTTTCTGCATACAGGTCCTTTGTCTCCCTAGGTAGGTTTATTCCTAGGTATTTTATTCTTTTTGCTGCAGTGGTAAATGGGAGTGTTTCCTTAATTTCTCATTTAGGTTTTTCATCATTAGTATATAGGAATGCAAGAGATTTCTGTGCATTTATTTTGTATCCTGCTACTTTACCAAATTCATTGATTAGCTCTAATACTTTTCTGGTGGCGTATTTAGGATTCTCTATGTATAGTATCATGTCATCTGCAAACAGTGACTATTTTACTTCTTCTTTTACCATTTGTATTCCTTTTATTTCTTTTTCTTCTATGATTGCTGTGGCTAAGACTTCCAAGACTATGTTGAATAATAGTGGTGAGAGTGGACATCCTTGTCTTGTTCCTGGTTTTAGAGGAAATGCTTTCAGTTTTTCACCATTGAGAATGATGTTTGCTGTGGGTTTGTTGTATATGGCCTTTATTATGTTGTAGTAGTTTCCCTCTATGCCCACTTTCTGAAGAGTTTTTAATCATAAATTGGTGTTGAATTCTGTCAAAAGCTTTTTCTGCATCTATTGAGATGATCATATGGTTTTTATTCTTCAGTTTGTTAATATGGTGTATCACATTGATTGATTTGTGTATATTGTAGAATCCTTGCACCCCTGGGATAAATCCTACTTGATCATGGTATATGATCCTCTTAATATGTTGTTGAATTCTGTTTGCTAGTATTTTCTTGAGGATTTTTGCATCTATATTCATCAGTGATATTGGTCTGTAATTTTCTTTTCTTGCAGTATCTTTTTCTGGTTTTGGATCAGGCCGATGGTGGCCTCATAGAATGAGTTTTGGAGGAAGAATCTTCTCTAAATATTTGTTAGAATTCACCTGTGAAGCCATCTGGTCCTGGACTTTTGTTTGTTGGAAGATTTTTAGTCACAGTTTCAATTTCATTACGTGTGATTTGTCTGTTCATATTTTCTATTTCTTCCTGGTTCAGTCTTGGAAGGTTATACCTTTCTAAGAATTTGTCCATTTCTTCCAGGTTGTCCATTTTATTGGCATAGAGTTGCTTATAGTAGTCTTTTATTTTATTTTATTTTATTTTGCGGTACGCGGGCCTCTCACTGTTGTGGCCTCACCCCTTGTGGAGCACAGTCTCCGGACACGCAGGCTCAGCGGCCATGGCTCACGGGCCCAGCTGCTCTGCAGCATGTGGGATCTTCCCAGACCGGGGCATGAACCCGTGTCCCCTGCGTCAGCAGGCGGACTCTTAACCACTGAGCCACCAGGGAAGCCCTATAGTAGTCTTTTAGGATGCTTTGTATTTCTGCGGTGTCTGTTGTAACTTCTCCTTTTTCGTTTCTATTTATATTGATTTGAGTCCGCTCCCTCTTTTTCTTGATGAGTCTGGCTAATGGTTTATCAATTTTGTTTATCTTCTGAAAGAACCAGCTTTTACTTCTATTGATCTTTGCTATTGTTTTCTTTGTTTCTATTTCATTTATTTCTGCTCTGATCTTTATGATTTCTTTCCTTCTGCTAACTTTGGGTTTTGTTTGTTCTTCTTTCTCTAGTTCCTTTACGTGTAAGGTTAGATTGTTTATTGGAGAGTTCTCTTGTTTCTTGAGGTAGGCTTGTATAGCTATAAATTTCCCTCTGAGAACTGCTTTTGCTGCATCCCATAGGTTTTGGATCATCGTGTTTTCATAGTCATTTGTCTCTAGGTATTTTTTTATTTCCTCTTTGATTTCTTCAGTGATCTCTTGGTTATTTAGTAAAGTATTGTTTAGCCTCCATGTGTCTGTGTTCTTTACATTCTTTTCCCTGTAATTGATTTCTAATCTCATAGTGTTGTGGTCAGAAAAGATGCTTGATATGATTTCAATTTTCTTTAATTTACTGAGGCTTGATTTGTGACTCAAGATGTGACCTATCCTGGAGAATGTCGCATCTACACTTGAGAAGAAAGTGTAACCTGCTGTTTTTGGATGGAATGTCCTATAAATATCAATTAAATCTATCTGGTCTATTGTGTCATTTAAAGCTTGTGTTTCCTTATTAATATTCTGTTTGGATGATCTGTCCATTGGTGTAAGTGAGGTGTTAAAGTCCCCCACTATTATTGTCTTACTGTCGATTTCCTCTTTATAGCTGTTAGCAGTTGCCTTATGTATTGAGGTGCTCCTATGTTGGGTGCATGTATATTTATAATTGTTATATCTTCTTCTTGGATTGATCCCTTGATCATTGTGTAGTGTCCTTCCTTGTCTCTTGTAATATTTTTTATTTTAAAGTCTATTTTATCTATGAGTATTGCTACTCCAGCTTTCTTTTGATTTCCATTTGCATGGAATATCTTTTTGAATACCCGCACTTTCAGTCTGTATGTATCCCTAGGTCTGATGTGGGTCTCTTGTAGACAGCATATATATGGGTCTTGGTTTTGTATCCATTCAGCAAGCCTGTGTCTTTTGGTTGAAGCATTTAATTCATTCATGTTTAAGGTAATTATCGTTATGTATGTTCCCATTACCATTTTCTTAATTGTTTTGGGTTTGTTTTTGTACGTCTTTTTCTTGTGTTTCCCACTTAGAGAAGTTCCTTTGGCATTTGTTGTAGAGCTGTTTTGGTGGTGCTGAATTCTCTTAGCTTTTGCTTGTCTGTAAAGCTTTTGATTTCTCCATCAAATCTGAATGGGATCCTTGCTGGGTAGAGTAATCTTGCTTGTAGTTTCTTCCCTTTCATTACTTTAAGTATATCATGCCACTCCCTTCTGGCTTGTAGAGTTTCTGCTGAGAAATCAGCTGTTAACCTTATGGGAGTTCCCTTGTATGTTATTTGTTGTTTTTCCCTTTCTGCTTTCAATAATTTTTCTTTGTCTTTAATTTTTGCCAATTTGATTACTTTGTGTCTCGGCGTGTTTCTCCTTGGGTTTATCCTTTATGGTACTCTCTGCACTTCCTGGACTTGGGTGGCTCTTTCCTTTCCCGTGTTAGGGAAATTTTCGAGTATAATCTCTTCAAATATTTTCTTGGGTCCTTTCTCTCTTTCTTCTCCTTCCGGGGCCCCTATAATGCGAATGTTGTTGCGTTTAATGTTGTCCCAGAGGTCTGTTAAGCTCTCTTCATTTCTTTTTATTCTTTATTCTGTTGCGCAGCAGTCAGTACCACCATTGTGTCTTCCAGGTCACTTATCCCTTCTTCTGCCTCAGTTTTTCTGCCACTGATTCTTCCTTCTAGTGTATTTTTCATTTCAATTATTGTATTGTTCATCTCTGTTTGTTCTTTAATTCTTCTATGTCTTTGTTAAACATTTCTTCCGTCTTCTTGATCTTTGCCTGCATTCTTTTTCCGAGGTCCTGGATCATCTTCACTCATTATTCTGAATTCTTTTTCTGGAAAGTTGCCTATCTCCACTTCATTTAGTTGTTTTTCTGGGGTTTTATCTTGTTCCTTCATCTGGTACGTAGCCCTCTGCCTTTTTATCTTGTCTATCTTTCTGTGAATGTGGTTTTTGTTCCACAGGCTGCAGGACTGTAGTTCTTCTTGCTTCTTGTATTTAGTTTTTGATAGTTTGATTAATATGTGTCTTGGCATGTTTCTCCTTGGATTTATCCTGTATGGGACTCTCTGTGCTTCCTGCACTTGATTAACTATTTCGTTTCCCATATTAGGGAAGTTTTCAACTGTAATCTCTTCAAATATTTTCTCAGTTCCTTCCCTTTTCTCTTCTTCTTCTGGGACCCATATAATTCGAATGTTGGTACATTTAGTGTTGTCTCAGAGGTCTCTGAGATTGTCCTCAATTATTTTCATTCTTTTTTCTTTATTCTGCTCTGCAATAGTTATCTCCACTCTTTTATCATCCAGGTCACTTATCTGTTCTTCTGCCTCAGTTATTCTGCTATTGATTCCTTCTAGAGAATTTTTAATTTCATTTATTGTGTTGTTCATCATTGTTTGTTTGCTCTTTAGTTCCTCTAGGTCCTTGTTAAATGTTTCTTGTATTTTCTCCAGTCTGTTTACAAGATTTTGGATCATCTTTACTATCATTACTCTGAATTCTTTTTCAGGTAGACTGCCTATTTCCTCTTCATTTGTTTAGTCTGATGGGAATTTACATTGCTCCTTCATCTGCTGAGTTTCTCTGTCTTCTCATTTTACTTAACTTACTGTGTTTCAGGTCTCCTATTCACAGGCTGCAGGTTTGTAGTTACCATTGTTTTTGGTGTCTGCCCCCAGTTGGTAAGGTTGGTTCAGTGGGTTATGTAGGCTTCCTGGTAGAGGGGACTGGTGCCTGTGTTCTGGTGGATGAGGCTGAATCTTGTCTTTCTGGTGGGCAGGACCACGTCCGGTGGTGTGTTTTGAGGTATCTGTGACATTATGATTTTAGGCAGCCTCTCTGCTAATGGGTGGGGTTGTGTTCCTGTCTTGCTAGTTGTTTGGCATAGGGTGTCCAGCACTGTAGCTTGGTCATTGAGTGGAGCTGGGTCTTAGCGTTGAGATGGAGATCTCTGGGAGAGCTCTCGCCATTTGATATTACATGGAGCCGGGAGGTCTCTGGTGGACCAATGCCCTAAACTCGGCTCTCCCAGCTCAGAGGCACAGGCCTGACACCCGGTCGGAGTACCAAGACCCTGTCAGCCACGTGGCTCAGAAGAAAAGGGAGAAAAAAAGAAAGAAAGAAAGAAAAAAATAAAATAAAGTTATTGAAATAAAAAATACTTATTTAAAATTTAAAAACTTAAAAAGTAATAATAAAAAAATAGAAAGAGAGCAACCAAACCAAAAAACAAATCCACCAATGATAACAAGTGCTAAAAACTCTACTGAAAAAAACCCAAAAAAACGGACAGACCAAACCCTAGGACAAAATGGTAAAAGCAAAGCTATACAGACAAAATCACACACAGAAGCATACATGTACATACTCACAAAAAGAAAAAAAGAAAGAAAATATATATTGTTGCTCCCAAAGTCCACCGCCTCAATTTTGGGATGATTCGTTGTCTATTCAGGTATTCCACAGATGCAGGGTACATCAAATGGATTGTGCAGATTTAATCCGCTGCTCCTGAGGCTGCTGGGAGAGATTTCCCTTTCTCTTCTTTGTTCGCACAGCTCCTGGGATTCAGCTTTGGATTTGGCCCCGCCTCTGTGTGTAGGTCACCTGAGGGCATCTGTTCTTCGCCCAGACAGGACAGGGTTAAAGGAGCAGCTGATTCGGGGGCTCTGGCTCACTCAAGCCGGTAGGAGGGTGGGGCACGGATGCGGGGGGAGCCTGTGGCCGCAGAGGCCAGCGTGACATTGCACCAGCCTGAGGCGTGCCGTGTGTTCTCCCAGGGAAGTTGTCTCTGGATCACAGGACCCTGGCAGTGGCGGACTGCACAGGCTCCCGGGCAGGGAGGTGTGGAGAGTGACTTGGGCTTGCACACAGGCTTCCTGGTGGCGGCAGCAGCAGCCTTAGCGTCTCATGGCCATCTCTGGTGTCCGTGCTGAGAGCCGCAGCTCACACCTGTCTCTGGAGCTCGTTTAGGTGGTTCTCTGGATCCCCTGTCCTTGCACACCCCGAAACAAAGGTCTCTTGCCTCTTAGGCAGCTCCAGACTTTTTCCCGGACTCCCTGCCAGCTAGCTGTGGTGCACTAGCCCCCTTCAGGCTGTGTTCATGCAGCCAACCCCGGTTCTCTCCCTGGGGTCTGACCTCTGGAGCCCGAGCCTCAGCTCCCAGCCCTCACCTGCCCCGGCAGGTGAGCAGACAAGCCTCTCGGGCTGGTGAGTGCTGGTCGGCACTGATCCTCTGTGCGGTAATCTCTCCGCTTTACCCTCTGTACCCCTGTTGCTACACTCTCCTCCATGGCTCCGAAGCTTCCCCCCACCACCCTCTGTCTCCACCCGCGAAGGGCCTTCCTAGTGTGTGGAAACTTTTCCTCCTTCACAGCTCCCTCCCAGAGGTGCAGGTCCCGTCCCTGTTCTTTTGTCTCTGTTTTTTCTTTTTTCTTTTGCCCTACCCAGGTACATGGGGAGTTTCTTGCCTTTTGGGAGGTCTGAGGTCTTCTGCCAGTGTTCATAGGTGTTCTGTAGGAGGTTTTCCACATGTAGATGTATTTCTGATGTATTTGTGGGGAGGAAGGTGATCTCCACGTCTTACTCTCCTGCCATCTTGAAGGTCTCAATCTCTCGTAGCCTTCTTATCTATTATTTTGTGATGCCCATACGTGCCCCACCTAGGAGGTAGGCAGGTGTTAGTGGTTCTCCCCTTCCAGAGGAAGAAGCAGGTATACAGAGGCTAATGGGTGTCCCCATGAACAGAGCTAATTAGTGGCCATGCAGAGAGAGGTTACAGACGTCCTAAATGCTGGCCCAGTTTCCTGAATCTGCCAATTCTGCCTTCCCCTGCCCTTGCTCCCTCCACAACTGGGTCCGTCTGCACTGTCCAGGCAGCTTTCTTTCACTGTCAGTCCTCAGGAGGGGCCTAATGCTAGTTAGGAAGTGGAGTTCCAGAGCTTGCTACCCTCTGAGCACTACAAGCAACATCAGAAGCACAAGAGTTTGGCCCAATAGCTGCTGCCAAGGACTTCTTTCTGCTTCACCTGGGATGGGGTCCAAGTACCTCAATGAACAAAACTGGAAGCCTTTGGAAAACAGGTTAGGGAGAAAGAGAGGTTGAGAACAACAAGAACTTATGAACTGCTGTAGGGAGTGTAGATTGATACATCCACTTTGGAAAACCACTTGCCATTATCTGCTCTTTTGGAAATATCCATATCCTATGGTTTAGCATTTCCACTCACATGTATATAGCCTACAAAGTGAGCCTCAAACCAGCAGGAGACATGTACAAGAATGTTCTTGGAGCATTATTTGTAATAGCCCTAATCCGGAAACAGTTTAAATGTCCATCAACTATGGAAGGGATAATTGAATTGTGGTAGTCATGGAATGGAACATTACACAGTAACGGAAATGAACACATCACAGATGCATGCAATGACATGGATCAATCTCACAAACACAATTGAAAGATGGAAAGAAGCCAGACCCCAAAGAATTCCTACTGTAGGCTTCCATTTATACAAAGTTCAAAAATAAGCAAAAGTATAAATCACTGTTTAGGAATGCACACTGTGATGGCAAAATTATGAAGAAAAGCATGGAAATGATTACAGTAAAAGTCAGTGGTAATCTTCCATAGAGGGTGGAAAGGGTATGGTTTACAACTGGAAAGAAGTATGAGGGAGGTCTCTGGAGTGCTCGCAATGTTCTAATCTTTTGCTTTAGAGTTTCACAGGCATGCACTTGATACTAATTCATTAAGCTATACCTTTGTGTTTTATGACTGTCCGTATGTGTGTTATCCCTGTCCCTCCCAGCACATAGATTCTCATGGTGGCAATTACCCAAACTAGAATTTGAATCTGGGTCTCCCTGATCCTACTACAACACGGACTCTCAGCCATGGTCTTGGGACCCTCTGTCCAGCCTTCTTTACCTAAATTTTCTTATCTTCTAAGCTAGGGGTTCTTAACCTGGGGTCCCAAATCCATTTCAGGAGTCTGTAACTAACCTGTTGATCTTTGTCAAATTGTGTGCACATGTGCCTTTTTCTGGGGCATGGTTCCTATGTCCTCTTAGGATTCCTAGAGTGGTCTGTGGCCCAGGAATTGTTAAGAACCATTGCTAGAACCCATACAGCTGGCTTAAACAAACAAACAAATGGATAGAAGTACACCAGGCCTTAAGATCCTGGAAAGTCCTGGCTGTTGTGACTCTCTGGCACTCCAGAGCCACGCAGTCTTTGTTTTCCTTCCCATTCTGTGTCTGCACTTCATCCTTGTCTGTGCCACCTCAGCTGGGGCCAGGGCTGGCGGGCACAGGTGTTACCAAGAAAGCTCTGCATGTGGGTGGAGTGGGAGCAGCTCATAGGGAAGCAAGAGTAGGCCAAGTGGGCACGGAAAAAGTGTCTGCTACAGCTACAAGTGGGAGGACCGTTAAATGAAGAGTCCAGAAAGCCTCAGATTTGAGGAGATTGTCCTTTGAGCTGGGGTTTTCCCAGTCGACTCCCAGGCCTCTTTCTCAGCCCATTCCAGTTTTGTCCAGGTTCAAATGAGGGTTCCAGGGCTCACACCCACAAACTTGTATGCTTGCTCCCATGTGCCCCTTCCACCCCAGAGCTCATTTGCCTATGTCAGCTTCTTTCCCCCTTTGTTCCACCTCTCCAGGGCTTCAGGGCTGGCTTCCAACACAGAGCCCACATTTTTACCACACTTGTCCACACTCCTTTTTTCAACTTAAAATGGCTTTCTGGTTTTGTTCACATTCACTCTCCTGAGACCCTCATAATAGGAGACCTTGAACTAGGACTTCAGAAAAGGAGTCTTTATTAGCTAACTTCTCAGCATGAGCTTCTCAGGCAGAGCCAGAGTTGTGGTGTGGGCCCCTGGAAGTCAGGATATCTGGGCGCCTCTCATTTGGTTCTTTTAGTAATTTTCTAAAGTTGCTCTGGGCAGATCACTTCTATCTGAGGATGGGATCTTTAAGGTTTATTCCAGTTCTGATTCTCTGTGCTTTTAGAGCTCTTCTGGCACTCAGTATATGGTGGTTTGTGTAAGTTTTATAGCATTCCCTGAGAAGCAGCCCAGGATTTTATAGGTTCATGCAACTGTGGGAAACAGGGGTCCAGTTGAGCCTCAGGGACACCCAGAACCCAGATTATCACCACCCTCTCTCCATCCCTGCCTCTCTATTGGTCTCATTTTCTTAGATCAGCTTTCTCCACTGGGGTGGAAGCATGGCTATTAGCAGTCTATATGTTTCATATCTTTTCTGCTGGAGAAAGATTAGGTCTCTCTCCTCACTTCCACTCAAGAAATATTAGGGGTGTATTATTCAGGATAAGCTAGAATATACTGCAGAAACAAACATCCTCCACGATCTCAGTGCCTTAAAACAATGCGGTTTACTTCTCAACACCTGTTCCATGTCTCTCATGACACTTAGGGTCAAGTGGCAGAGGTGGACCAGTGAGCCTGCTCTCAAAACCAGCCTGACTGGGGCTACTCAGATGGAAATGAGATTGAGACGCTATGGGAGAAAACAGCACCTATCTTAGCCTTGGAAAGTGAGAAGAGAGTGACATGGATGCTTCCTTAAAGGAGCTGATGCTTGAATTGAGCTTTAGGATATAGCAGAAATGAGCAAGGTGGAGGTGGGGTGGGAGGGTTCTGGCTCAGGTAAAGGAAAAAGCATTTGTAAAGGTTTGCATGCAAGACAGACATGGAACATCCTAGGGATTGTAAACAATTCGCTGAGGCTTCCCCAGGTCCTCTGCTGATGAGATGTGTGATCTTGGACAAGCCTCAGCTTCCTCTTCTGTAAATTAGGGACACTAATAGTATCTATCTCCCCAGGTGGTTATGAGGATTCAGTGATAATGCCTATATGTCTCTAGCGCTGTTAGTTGTAAGCTCCTGATAAATGTTATAGATATGACCAGCGTTGAGAGGCAAGCAAGTGTTGTGGTTAAGTGCGTGGATGCTGGAACCTGATTCCCTGGGTTCAAATCCCTGCTCTGCCATTAATCCCTCAGTGTAGGAATAAAGATAGTAGGTAGCTCAATGGATTTGTGTGAAGATTAGGTGAGGTAACGCACATGCAGTGCTGGTGCTTGGAACACTCTGGGTGTGTCTTTGTGGCTGTGGATCGGTGGGTGGCAGATAGAAGAGGTCAGCAGGGGCTAAGGCATGTCCTTCAGTTACAGAGATTGAGACAGATCCACGTTTGTGCGTCCTGATGCTTAGACAATTCTTGTTGCTCTCTAAGAAAAGAGATAAATACAAAGTTAAGAATGAAAGTGAATGTTTGGTCAGAAGGATGAAAGGAATCATAACAAATACAAAAATTTTCAAGGTGTCCAGTACTGCAAACAACATAAAATTCAGAAAAATACACAATATATATATTTTTTTTCTTTTTGTGGTACGCGGGCCTCTCACTGCCGTGGCCTCTCCCATTGCGGAGCACAGGCTCCGGACGCGCAGGCCCAGTGGCCATGGCTCACGGGCCTAGCTTCTCCGCGGCACGTGGGATCTTCCCGGACCAGGGCACGAACCCGTGTCCCCTGCATCGGCAGGCAGACTCTCAACCACTGCGCCACCAGGGAAGCCCCACAATATTTTTTATTAGTTATCTGATATCCTCTATTATTATTATTTTCCTACCTTGTTTGGCTGCGTACTCTTTAATCACCTCTTCATCTTGACAGGGATTTTATTTTTTCTGTAGAGAGAATAGAAAGATAATTCAGTGTGGTTGATCAAAATTTGTTATATGGATAATTTGGAAATATTTATTTTAACCCCACAACAAGTATCATAAACCAGTGATATATAAGTTTTCTTAGGACTGTTGTCATGAATGAGCTGACTGTAAGGTTTCAGGGCATTTAAAGTTTTCTTGCACTGTGACTGCTATTAAATGCTCATTGAATTGATGGTTCCCATTCGCTGGCATGTCCTTACTGTTCTCATGGTAGTGTGTATCAGACGTTTTATATTATTTTCATAGTTGTCAGTATTTGACAAATCAGTAAATAATTCTATTCTCAATATGTTCCTGTGATTCACTCTTCTTCCTTAATTAATTAATTAATACAAAGTCCTAATTATTATTTCTATTTGAAATGTGTCTCTCCTTCTCAATCAATTACTATTTTGGGTATTATGTAAAATTGATTTTGTTAATCTTCTCAGTGTCAGATAATTTTCTTTGATTTCTTTGATTTGCTTACCTTTATTTCTTTTTGTTTCACGTCATTTTTTTACGATATGAATTTCCTCTAGAGGATTTCATAAATATATTTAAAGATGCAAAAGAAGGTATTCTTCTTATATATCCATATCAGGAGTCTGGCAATTTCTCACTTCTTTTATTTAAAAGTTCTCAAAGCATCTTTCCAAGTTGTGATTAAAACAGAATATTCCCAAACTCAGCCTTCTCTTAGCAAGACCCCAAAATGCCCTCAGCCAGGACAATGCCACCTAATGGAAGGAAAATGTGATAAAGGAAAGATGGGGTGAAAAGAAACAGTGATTTTAATAGATAGCTATTAAAATTTCTTAAATTTTCAAATTTTACAAAAACATATAATCACGTGACCCTTTGCTAGGGTCTGTCCCAGGGCCTTAAAGGGGCCCAGAAGCTTAATCTTCATTGTCTTCAAGATAAGCCTGCCTCTGTCAGGCTACATCTTTGCTTCCTCCAGGAAGCCCCCTCTGATTGCTCTCAGTGAACCCATCCTTTCCCTCACTCACTGCACTGATCACATGGACTGTATTTGTGGGTTTACTCCTCTGTGTGCTCTTGCCAGCTCCCTGAAGGCAAGGTCCTTGCCTTTCCAGAACCTAACACTGGTAAGTGTATTTATTAATTTAGGTGCTGTACTGTGGCCTGGGAATTAATTGAAATTCATTTGTACTATGTACAAAGCCCTGGCTTAATCACTACCTACTATTAACAAAAATTAATCAGACTCGATTTTTGCCCTCAAGCACCTTCAGTGGACACAAGGTATACATAAAAATAAAAATTTAAAATAGCTTATTAGAAATGATTTTCTGTTACATATCCAACCTGAGTTGCTTTTCAAAAAAATTTTTTTGAGGCAATCGTAGATTCATATGTAGTTATAAGAAATAAAACAAAACATCTTGCATAACTATAGTATAATATCACAATCAGGAAATTGATATTAATACAGTCTATTGAATTGATAGATTTCACTAGTTTTACATACATTAATATATGTATTTAGTTCTATGCAATTTCCTCACATATATAGGAGTTGCTTTTTTAAAAAAATTTATTTATTTTGTTTACTTATTTTTGTCTGTGTTGGTTCTTCATTGCTGTGCACGGGCTTTCTCTAGTTGCGACGAGCGGGGGCCACTCTTAGTTGCGGTGCGCGGGCTTCTCATTGTGGTGGCTTCTCTTGTTGTGGAGCACAGGCTCTAGACACGCGGGCTTCAGTAGTTGTGGTACTCAGGCTCAGTAGTTGTGGCTTGCGGGCTCTAGAGCACATCCTCAGTAGTTGTGGCACATGGGCTTAGCTGCTCTGTAGCATGTGGGATCTTCCCAGACGAGGGATCGAACCCATGTCCCCTGCATTGGCAGGTGGATTCTCAACCACTGCACCACCAGGGAAGCCCCTAGGTGTTGCTTTTTAAAGTATCTTAATGCTTAAATATTTTTAGAAAATACTACAAGGTAATAATAAGAGTTCATTTGAAATAGTAATGAATAAAGGTACTTATAATCTTGCATTTAAGATTCAGATTTTACTCTAAAGGAGAGGAAGCCACTACAGCAGTTAGAATGTATTTTTTTTGGCCATGTGGCATGTGGGATCTTAGTTCCCAGACCAGGGTTGGAACCCACGTCTCCGGCATTGGAAGCACAGAGTCTTAACCACTGGACCACCAGGGAAGTCCCAGAATGTACATTTTTGAAAGCTCAGTGTCTATATAGTGGAGGTGGACTGGTTGGAGGGGGCTACCAGTTAGACATGGGCTGTTGACCCTGCAATGTCTTAGACCCTCTTGGAATCTCTGCGTGGAGTACTAGGAGGAGAAGCCTGCTGAAGCCGGTACCTCTCAAGGTGCCGCCCCCTCAACCAGGACCCTGCCCACCTATCATCAGGCCCCCTTCCCTTCTTATCCAGAGCCTATCCTCTTGCCCAGGGCCCCGCCCTCCCACTCTGGCCCCACCCATGGTCCCTCCCACCCCCAGCCAGGCCTAGGCCTCCCCAGTAGGCCCTGGGCCCACCAAACTTGGCGGCTTTGCGGAAAGCACTGAGACCCCACTAGTTAAGAAATCCCATAAGCTCAGTCATTGGCGCTCCCCTTCCCTCCCTTAGCAACTCCTGAGGCTTCCCTCCTGCTCCTGCTGGCCTGATGGCCCTTTTACACGTGAGCCGCTTGGGTGGCTGTTGCCTTTCATTGCTCAGGATTGGGTTTCTCCTTCAGCCTTACAGGTTGAACCCAGGGGAGTTGCCTGGGGTCAGAGGTTTCGAGGCGTGATGAAAATCCCCGGGGTTCTGGACCTCCAGCTGTTTCCAGACTGCAGGCACCAGACCTGGGCCTTCCGTGGTGGGCAGGTGGCAGAGGGGGTGGGGACGACAGGAGAGGCTACGCTCAGAGGAGGGCCTGGGGTAGCTAGGCTGAGTCACGCTGTGGTGGTATCGCACTGTGTGCGGCAGGCACGTCGGGAGGGGCTGGGCCCAGCGAGGGAGGGCAGGGTCGCGTGTAGGGCGGGGGCTTGGGTATGGGGTGTGCAGGCCCCAGGAAACCCAACGGCAACATTTGCTGAACCATTCCTGAGAGCCTGACCCTGAGAATACAGTGGTGAGCAAAATGCTGACAGCCCAGTTGGGGAGACAGATGGTAAACACATACTCTCAAGAATATAAATATGTAATTACAAGTTGTGAGAAGAGTTGTGAAAGGAAAATACAGGGGACTATGTGAGTCTCCTGGGAGCTGGCATAGACTTCCCTCTGGAACCTTCCTAGTCAAATCTAAACCTGAATCTTGGCACTGCCACTTATGAACTGGGTGTCCTGGATAGGGTGGGTGGTCAAGCTGAGCCATGGACTGTTGGGTCAGAAAGGAAGCGTGACCTTAAAGCCTTGTGTAAGCTGGCTTTAGAAAGCCAGGGAAGTCTAGAAAGGTGGGAGCTTGGCAGTTACTTGGAATATGTATTTATATTTATTTATACAGCTCCAGTCTGTGTCCCCTCTGCTATGCTCTGAATATTTGTTTCCCCTCAGAATTCATATATTGAAATCCTAATGCCCAATTTGATAGCATTAGGAGGTGGGACCTTTGGGAGGTGATAAAGTCATAAGGGTGGAGCTCTCACAAATGAGATTAGTGCTCTTTTAGAAAAGGCCTGAGAGAGCTCCCTTGCCTCTTCATAAGGAGAAGTCTGCAACCCAAAAGAGGGTCCTCACCCGCCCATGCTGGCACTCTGATCTTGACTTCCTGTCTCCAGAACTGTGAGAGGTAAATTTCTGTTGTTTATAAGCCACCCACTTGGTGGTATTTTGTTATAGCAGCCCAAACAGACTAAAACACCCTCCTTGGAGGTATTTTCTGACCTCTTCCAGGACCTAAACTGGATTAGAATACTGTCTCAGTGATCCCACAGTGCCCTATGATTTTTTTTTTAATTTATTTTATTTTATTTTTGGCTGTGTTGGGTCTTCGTTGCTGTATGCGGGCTTTTCTCTAGTTGTGGTGAGCGGGGGCTACTCTTCGTTGCGGTGCGCAGCCTTCTCATTGTGGTGGCTTCTCTTGTTGCGGAGCACAGCCTGTAGGCGTGCGGGCTTCAGTAGTTGTGGCACGCAGGCTCAGCAGTTGTGGCTTGCGGGCTCTAGAGTGCAGGCTCTGTAGTTGTGGCGCACAGGCTTAGTTGCTCTACAGAATGTGGGATCTTCCCAGACCAGGGATCGAACCCATGTCCCCTGCATGGGCAGGCGGATTCTTAACCACTGCACCACCAGGGAGGTCCTAGCTCCAGACTTCTTGAATCATGCATGGTGATTAGTCATCTCTCTTTCTGACATCCAGCAGCAGCATCTTTATCCCAATTGGCATCATCATCGTAGCTAACACTTAGGCAGTGCTTTCAGTGTGCTCTGCACTGTTCTAACCTCTTTACATATGTTCTTTCATTCCAATCTTCATCATGGCTCACTGTAGCCACTTTAATAAAAAAGTGTTGAGTAAATAAATAAACACAATGGAAGGAGAAAATCACTGATTTTTTTTTTTTTTTTTTTTTTCTCGGAGCTCTTGGAAATCTTCACAGTGGAGGTGACTTAAAGGTGGGTTTTGAAAGCCAGGTTCACCAAGCAGAGAAGTGGGGAATTCATCATTCCAGAGTAGTTCAGGCAGGTGTGAAGGAGCACACCAGGTGTTCAGGGAGTTCAGGCAGTTAGGTAAGTGTGGCTTGATGTTGGGTATAGGGGGTTAGAATGGGGGTATAAGGATTGGAACAACATTTACTTGAATATGTAACTTTAGGAATACTTGTTAAGAAGGCAGTTTTTTGTTTTGGGGTTTTTAAAAATTATTTATTTTTGGCTGTTTTGGGTCTTTGTTGATGCATGTGGACTTTCTCTAGTTGTGGCGAACGGGGGCTACTCTTCGTTGTGGTGGGTGGGCTTCTCATTGTGGTGGCTTCTCTTGTTGTGGAGCACGGGCTTTAGGCACACGGGCTTCAGTAGTTGTGGCATGCAGGCTCAGTAGTTGTGGCTCGTGGGCCCTAGAGCTCAGGCTCAGTAGTTGTGGTGCACGGGCTTAGTTGCTCCGCGGCATGTGGGATCTTCCTGGACCAGGGTTCGAACCTGTATCCCCTGTGTTGACAGGCAGATTCTTAATCACTGCACCACCAGGGAAGCCCAAGAAGGCAGTTCTTTTTGTTTTTGTTTTTTAATTCACTATATGTATCAGATATCTAAAACAATGATCTCTAAAAAAGGGGGTGGGTTGCATGCCTCCTGGGGATGTGCTAGATGATCTTTAGGAGATGTAGGAAGAAAACATTGGGAATTACTATGTTAATTTTTTCTTACTCTTTAAACACTTCTATTCTGGTATAAAGTTTAGAACAGTACTGTCCAACAGAATTTTTTGTGATGATGGAAATATTTTATATCAGCACTTGAAATGTAGCCATTATAGCTGGGGAACTGAACTAAAAAAATTTTTCGTATGTAAATTAATTTAAATTTGAATAGCCACATGTGACTTGTGACTACTATCTTGGATAGCACAGGTTTAGACTGTCCATTGATACTGTAGTTTATGTGTATAAATTAATAAATAAGTGAAAAAACATATGTGCAGCTCAGGTTGCTTATGATATATGCAATCAAAAATGTTTGCAGACCACCGGTCCAGAGACCAAGATTAAAATAAACAGCTGGAACAAAAGTACTAAAAAATTACAGAGATAGGGTAGCCCTGTGGGATTATTCAGAGATGAGATCTTACAGGTACTTGGTTTTCTTGAAGAAAGTAAGCCTTGGACCAAAAGGGGAGGGCCTGAAACTCACAGCTTCAGTCTTACTTCTGCATGTGACAGGCTGTCTATCGCATACCAGCCTTTCCCTGTCCATCTCCTACCCCCTGACCCGATTGTTTTCTCTCAAGCACTTTTGCAGTTCATGATGACACAGTTGTTTACTTGCTTATTGTCTGCCTCCTCCCAACAACTGGACTGTAAGCTCCGTGGAGACAGCACCATGTCTTTTTCTTTACCACTGTATGCCCAGGGCCTGGCATACAGAAAGTGCTCAGAATGTATTTGCCCAATAATGGCTATCGAGAAGGGGAGTAGGGCTCACACTGGGAATAATGAGAGATCAGACTAAACAGATATTGGGAGATGAGGAGAGAGACTGATAATGGGCCTTGAAGGCCTCTCTGAGCAATTAGTGTCACAGGCCCAGCCCAGCAGCCCACACTTGTGGTCAGTAACTGTTGGCTAATGCTTGAAAATCAGTGTGCTTTGAGTCAGATGGACCTGGCTTTGAATTCCAGTTCTACCACTTACTGTGGTATGACCTTAGAGAATTTACTCAAGTTCTCTAAGTATTTAGTTTCCTCAGCTGTAAAATGACGAAAATAACAATACCATTTCTTAGAGTTGTTAGTTGGATCAAAGAATATAATGTATGTAAATATATGTGTATTAAGCATTAGTACATAGCATATATGTACATAGACTATATACTATCTAGTAAAGATACTATATAGAGTTATAGAGAGCTTTTATTCAATGTTCATTGAATTAATGAATAACCTGAATGATACACCCTCTATAGACAAAGGATGGGAAAATGACCATGGACTAAAAGGACTGGTATTCTTTGATGAAACAAATTGTTAGAGGCTCAAATGTAACTAGTCACAAAAAATTTGATGCACTAAATTGTCCCTTAGAAAATATAGGTTTACTTGCCTCAAAGCAGTTTGGCTGATTGTAACAAAAGCCTTAAGAATGTTTATTCCTTCTTATCCAATAATTCCACTTCTAGGAATCTCCAGTAAGCAAGTTATAAGAGATTAAAAGGCTTACTTACAGAACTATTCACTGATGCCTTTATAGTAAGGCCCAAAATAATAAAAACCTTAAATAGTAAGCAACCTAATCATCCAGTAGTAGGGAGATTGCTTAAGCTAAGGACAGTATGGCCATGTGAAGCAATACTATTCAAGTTACTAAAAAACCAAGTGTTTCCCTGGTGGTCCAGTGGTTAGCACTCCACGCTTTCACTGCTGAGGTCGAAGAACTAAGATCCTATAAGCCGCGTGGCCAAAAAAAACCCCCCAAAAAAACAAAAACAAAGACCAAGTGTTTCAGTATATAATTTCATAGGGAAAAATGTTTGTGTTACAACAATAAATGAAATGAGTTTATAAAATTCTATACGATATGATCACAATTGCAAATATGTTTTTTTTAAAAAAAGACTATAAAGACAACACTAAACTATTTGCTGTGATTATCTTTGGTCGGTGGGTGAGTGGCGCACGGGTCTGCCCACTGATGTTTCATTCCCATCACTGGTCTTAGCTCCTGGGTGAAGTTCAGCCACCACAGCCACTCTGCTCCCTGTGCTCCACGAGGACACCCAGAGTGTTAGCACTTAGATGCACTCTTGAGACGGGAAGGGTCTTCTGCTAACCCTCAGTGTGACTCTTCCACCCATGAGTGAACTCAAAGAAGGCTCTTTCTGAGGATGGCAGCATGGAGGAGAGGGCACAGGTCTTGAGAGCTAGAGAATCTAGTTTTAAATCCTGCCTTGGCGGCAAAAGAGTGGTGAGACTTCGGGCAAGTTCCTATACCTCTCTGCACCTCGAGTTCCTCATCTGTAAAGTAAGGGGAGTGGACCAAGATGATCTCTAAGGTGCCTTTGGGCTTCAACATTCTCTAGTCTCCTTTTATTTGACCAGTATTGTTGAACACCTTCTCTGTTCCAGACACTATTCCAGACATTGGGAATAGATATGAAACAAGGCAAAGGTCTGTCCTCTTTCTATAAACTGTAAGAGAGTTTTAGCAGTATTTTTTTGACTCATCATTTCCTAAAATGAGTTTTTAAGTGCCCTTGCTTTCTCTTCGCTCTTTTCTCCTTACTTCCACTTTTCAAACTTTTATTTTTGTGTTGTCAAGATTGATACTTTTAAATTCTGTCAGGTAATGACACTTAACCCTTCCATACTTTCTCTATTCATTGATTCTAAAAATTTTAAATCAGTAACTATTCTTCATCACAGAGTCAAGTTATTGCCTTTTATTATATTTCCTTTTGGGCAGAGCTTTTTATTTCCTGGAATTTCTAATTGCCTTTCTTTTTCTTTTTCTTTTTCTTATACAATTTGCCTGTCTCACATTTTCAATTTAAAAAGAGAACTCTTCCTCATGGCAGGTATAGCAGTCAAGGTTGAATCAGAGAACAGAGCCACTGTGCATGTTATGGGAGACGGAATTCATTATAGGAGATACACACATTATATCTCTAGATCTGTCCCCACCATGAGTGGGAAAATTACCCTTCCTCACTCCAAATTTCTCTCAAACTCCTCTGACTCATGCATTCTCCAAGACCTAGAGCCCTGCTATTCAAAGTGTGGTCTCTGCTCTTCAAAGCATCATCGGCTCCACCTAGGACTTTGTTAGAAATGCAGAATCTGAATCTGGCCAGAGTTCCAGGACATTTGAATGTCCAGTAAAGTTTGAGAAGCAATGGTCTGGGTTACGTTGTGGAGCCTGCCATTTTCCTCTTGGCCTTCTTTAGCTCATTGCAGTGAGGCCTCCTGTCACCAATGACCCTAAATTTGCTAACTTTACTCCTGAGGTCCTTCAGAACCAGTATGCTTAATGCCTGAGAAGGCACTTCATTGTTATCAGTAGTAATAATAAAAATAATAGATACTATTTATTGATTACTTACTATGTACCTGTTTTTTTTTTTTTTTTGTTTTGTTTTTTTAGCGGTACACGGGCCTCTCACTGTTGTGGCCTCTCCCGTTGCGGAGCACAGGCTCTGGACGCGCAGGCTCAGCGGCCATGGCTCACGGGCCGAGCCGCTCCGCGGCATGTGGGATCTTCCCGGACCGGGGCACGAACCCGTGTCCCCTGCATCGGCAGGCAGACTCTCAACCACTGCGCCACCAGGGAAGCCCATATGTACCTGTTATTGTGTTAAGCACTTTATATTCATTGTCTCATTTCTTGTTCACAATCCTCTATTGCATGAGTATTATAATTATCCCCATGTAATAGATGAAAAGATGAGGTTCAGAGAGGTGAAGTCACTTGCCCAGAGTCACACTGCAAGTAACTGATGCATCAAGGATTCACATCCAAGCTTGTATGACTCCAGAGTCTGTGTTTTAACATATCAAGATAGGAACTTCACTGGCAGTCCAGTGGTTAAGACTTTGCCTTCTAATGGAGGGAGTGTGAGTTTGATCCCTGGTTGGGGAGCTAAGATCCCACATGCCTCACGGCCAAAAAACCGAAACATAAAACAGAAGCAATATTGTAACAAATTCAATAAAGACTTGAAAAATGGTCCACATAAAAATTTTTTTTAATAATAATAATAATAAAATATCGAGATATACATGCAGGCGCATCTCAATGAATGTATGAATGCCCATCAAGCCCTCTTCCTGCTCCCTTCCAGGCACTAACCTTCCAAGGGTAATTTCTGCCCTGACTTCTACCTGTATAGATTGGTTGCCTGTTTTGCACTTTGTATAAGTGGCCTAACACAGGATATTCTCTTTTGTTATCATAGAGCTACCTATCAACCACCTTGGGCTTCCAGTTTTTTGTTTTTTTTTTTTTTTGCGATACGCTGGCCTCTCACGTTGCGGAGCACAGGCTCCGGACGCGCAGGCTCAGCAGACATGGCTCACGGGCCCAGCCGCTCCACGGCATGTGGGATCCTCCCGGACCGGGGCACGAACCCACGTCCCCTGCATTGGCAGGCAGACTCTCAACCACAGCGCCACCAGGGAAGCCCCAGGCTTCCAGTTTTTGTGAGGTAAAATATTCCTTGGCTTCTTTTGTTCACAGTATGTTTGTGACATTCATACACATTGTCACATGTGGTATAGATTGTTTATTCTCATTGCTGTGTGAATCTGCCTCAATGTATTTACCTGATCAACTGTTGATGGGCATTTGGGTGGCTTCCCAATTTTAGGGTCTTATGAATATATGAACATTCTATACATGTCTTATGGTGAACATAAGGATGGATTTCTCTGGGTTCAATCCTAGGAGTAGAATTGCTGGGTCATGGAGTACACATATATTCAGCATTAGTGCTGAAGTGGATATACTCTTCTTACTACCATCAGCTATGTCTGCGAGATCTGGTTGCCAACTTATTTAATCTTTTGGGACATTTCATCTTTTTCATTTTAGCCAGTCGGGTGGGTATGTAGTCAAAGCCTGTGTATTTCTTACACCTCTTTAGAGGATACTATTTGTTTAGTGGCCGCTAATGGTTGCCTACCCATTCAGTGTCAGCCTTTCTTTTCTTTTGTCTCCATCCCTTGCCATGGGCTTTGGGGAAGCTGACCTTGGCCTTGTTTCCATGTATGCGCTTTATTTAACTGCAGGTAATCCTACTCTCCTTAATAGTAATTGGTTCAGGAATGGGCAGGTGACTCAACCCTGTCCAGAGATTCTTCAGGAGGTCTATTGGGAGGATTTGGGAAAAGTTTCCTTAGTCTTAAGAGGCAACCACAGGGAAAGGTGATCTTAGATATTGTTATATCTGGATGTGATGTCATGTTTGGGATATCTGTCATCTTGCTACTAGCTTTGGGATGAAGCAATGTTCTCTTTAACATTATGAGCTGTCAAATAAACTACCTTGGACTTCTGGTTTTGTAAGATAATTCATGCCCTCTATTTAAGTCAGATTGAGTAGAGGTTTCTGTTTCTTGCATCCTAATGGATACAACTTACTTTAAAGCTGGTGCCCATCAACATCTGTAGGAAGAAAACCTAGCTGCTTCTTCCTGGAGGTCTTCCCTATGGGCTTCCTGTGAAGGAAAGTCTCTCTCTGCATTCACTGAGGCCAGTATAGAAAAGGAAGAGCATTACCTCCAGAGGCAGGTGCTCCTGGAGACAAGTCCTGCCTCTTGCACTTGTTACAGTGTATAGAGTGTGACCCTCGGCAAGCGCTTCACCTCCTCGAACCTTAGTTTTCTCATCTGTAAATTGGGGGTCAAGGATCCCAACTGGCCTTACAGTGTGTTTGTGAGATTCAAATGAGATGATGGAAGGGAAAGTTTTCATAAACTATCAAGGGCTTCAGAGATGCCAGGGCCAGCACCCCTCATAGACACACTGCCCTCTCAAAGCCAGTTGGTGCAGAGCTGGGACTTGATCTGGTCTGACCCCCGATGCAATGTTCACTATCATAACATGACCCAGCCTCTCCCCTGAGGGGTCATCTTATGCTTTTCTGCCTTTTCCCCAAATGCAAGACCTGACTGAGCCCTGAAGCAGGACTGTGTCAGTGTCCTGGGGCATTTCTGTGAACCAGACCATCCCCACCCCCAGCCTGGAGGTGCTCCCTTGAGCTCAGCTTTGCCAGGCCTGGTGTCATAATGTGTCAGCTGGATGGGTTTTTGTTGTCTCTCTGGGCTGCACACCACCCTTGCCTATGGCTACTCTTGCTCATTTTTCTTGGGAGCTGCCTAGCTGCAGAAAAAGGCCTTTGGCCTTCTCTTTTCAGCCAGCCTTTATTGAATTTCACCTCCATTTTTTTTTCCTTTCCAAATAGGAACATCATTTATCTCGGACTTTAAGTGGCAGAGCTCTTTAAGAGCTTTCGCCTTTCCCAGATGCATTTGTTGACACACAGTCAATCTGTTTCTTGCCTCCACTCCCCTCCTCCCCACTCCACCCCGCAAGCAGGCCATAAAGTGTCTACAGCTGTGCCTTTATTACCCGTCCCTTTCTATGCCCACAAGGGGCACTAGCTGAAATATAGCACAGCCATTACCACTGACAAAAGGGGACAATTTAAAAACATTTTTGCTTTTCTTTGGGAAGCCGATGGCACAAAAGAAAGTGCATCATTTTATTGTAAATGCTTTTTAAATATGGGTCACTTGGCCATAATCAGCCCCAAAGGACGGAAAAGTTCAAAGCTTGAAAGCAGGCACACAGTTATCCAGTTTTTCCCCCTTGTCTTTTAAATTATGTTAATTGACACCAAGAAAAACAAGGATGGGTACCTCCAACCAACCCAGGCACTCCTTCGTCTCTAATTCCCTCCTTTCCTTATAGTGAAGAGTGAATATAATAAGTTTGCCAGACCAGGAATGGCAGCCTCCAGACCAGCAACTTTTTACTTTTTGCTTCTGTTTCAGCAAGTGTTAAGACCAGGAGGCTTGCGGCCTGGTCTTTTAAGATGAGGTAATTTTCTCAAATCTGGTGCATAGGAAGCTCTTACTGTGTTTGCTGAGGAGTTTCAAAGGTGGAGGGCTGCCCAAAGGCTACCTGTGTGTGTCTGACCAGGGGAAGGGAGAGAGTGCAGAGGGCAGGAGGGCAGTGTGCAGGGTAGGGTAGGCAGGGGAGTGGTTGCTCTTCTGAGAGCTGCACCCCCTCCACAATCGTAAAGGTGTTATATTAACAGAGTCTTGTTAGGATGACAAATCTTGTTATGATGAGAGAGTAGAGGTAGAGAATGAGGTAGGTACAGACAGCCTTCAGGGAAGATGGCCAAGTGGTGTCCCCTTGACGTCCACCCCTAGGCACTCCCTCCTCTTACGATCTGAGTTTGGGATTGACTACTGGGCCTTAGGAAATAGGACCAAGTTTTGTAATGCAACTGGAATGAGGGCTGTTAGAAAACAAAATTCAACTGAGTGAAGTTTAAAGATCAAATTGGCTCATCCAACAAATCGGGCATCCCATCTAGCAAGTAGAAAGGAGTTCCAAGAAGCTGTACAAAATGGAAGACTCTTACAGGCAGAAGGGGGAGAGAGTGAATTGTTTCAGGCTTAGGTAACCTGCCTGTGGGGATGGAAGAGGGCTACGTGGCTGATCACCTCATTGGTGCTGACCAAAAAAGTCCAGACTGACCGGTTAAAACTACCTTCCCCGGTACAGGTCTTTTACCTCCTTAGGTAAGTTTATTCCTAGGTATTTTATTCTTTTTGATGTGATGGTAAATGGGATTGTTTCCTTTATTTCTCTTCCTGCTATTTTGTTGTTAGTGTATAGAAATGCAACAGATTTCTGTATATTAATTTGGTCTCCTGTAACTTTACCGAATTCATTGATGAGCTCTAGTAGTTTTCTGGTGGTATCTTTAGAATTTTTTGTATATAGTATCATGTCATCTGCAAACAGTGACGATTTTACTTCTTTTCCAATTTGAATTCCTTTGATTTCGTCATCTTCTCTGATCGCTGTGGCTTGGACTTCCAATACTATGTTGAAAGAAAGTGGTGAAAGTGGGCATCCTTGTCTTTTTTCCTGATCTTAGAGGAAATGCTTTCAGCTTTTCACCATTGAATATGTTACCTATGGATTTGTCATATATGGCCTTTATTATGTTGAGATATGTTCCCCCTGTGCCCACTTTCTGCAGAGTTTTGATCATAAATGGATGTTGAATTTTGTCAAAAGCTTTTTCTGCATCTATTGAGATGATCATACGGTTTTTATTCTTCAATTTGTTAGGATGATGTATCACATTGATTTGCAGACATTGAGAAATGCTTGCATCCCGAATAAATCCCACTTGATCATGGTGTATGATCCTTTTAATGTGCTGTTGGATCCTGTTTGCTAGTATTTTGTTGAGGATTTTTACATCTATGTTCACCAGTGATATTCGCTTGTAGTTTTCTTTCTTTGTGGTATCTTTGGTTTTGGTATCAGGGTGATGGTGGCCTCGTAGAATGAGTTTGGGAGTGTTCCTCCCTCTGCTATATTTTGGAAGAGTTTGAGAAGGATAGGTGTTAGCTCTTCTCTAAATGCTTGATAGAATTCACCTGTGAAGCCATCTAGTCCTCGGCTTTTGTTTGTTGGAAGATTTTTTTTAATTAATTAATTTATTTTTGGCTGTGTTGGGTCCTCCTCACTGTGCACGGGCTTTTTCCAGTTGCAGCGAGCGGGGGCTACTCTTCCTTGTGAGGGCTTCTCATTGTGGTGGCTTCTCCTGCTGCAGAGCACGGGCTCTAGGCACGTAGGCCTCAGTAGTCGTGGCATGTGGGCTCAGCAGTTGTGGCTCACAGGCTCTAGAGCGCAGGCTCAGTAGTTGTGGCACCAGGGCTTAGCTGTTCCGCGGTCTGTGGGATCTTCCCGGACCAGGGATCGAACCCATGTCCCCTGCATTGGCAGGCGGATTCTTAACCACTGCGCCGCCAGGGAAGCCCCTGTTGGAAGATTTTTAATCACAGTCTCAATTTCAGTGCTTGTGATTAGTCTGTTTATATTTTCTACTTCTTCCTGGTTCAGTCT
>RJWK010028308.1:0-25900 GCA_004363435.1 Platanista minor | reverse complement strand
CGCATACCACACACACACAAAAAAAAGTAATAAGAGGGCTTCCCTGTTGGCGCAGTGGTTGAGAGTCTGCCTGCCGATGCAGGGGACACGGGTTCGTGTCCCGGTCCGGGAAGATCCCACATGCCTTGGAGCGGCTGGGCCCGTGAGCCATGGCCGCTGAGCCTGCGCGTCCGGAGCCTGTGCTCCACAACAGGAGAGGCCATAACAGTGAGAGGCCCGCGTACTGGAAAAAAAAAAAAAAAAAAAAAGGTATAATAAGATAATAAAGTCCTATCATATCTGGCTCCTGACTACAATAGTGGCATTATTAGATTCAAGTCCCTTACTTTACCTAGAATTTCTTACATTAGCTGAAATGCTTGGGGTTTCTGTAACACATAGTCTCTGTACTTCCTGAATATACACACAAACACTCCTGTGTATGGCTTTAATTCTTGGGCATTTAACTAGATACATAACCATTAACAAAGTAAATTATCCAGGTCCTTTCAATGACTACTGTTTTCATACCCTAGCTTAACACTTCTCTGTGAGTTGGCCCTACAGCCTGATTAGTAACAGACCTAGAGAATGTTCAATAGGCTAGGGGTGGTGGGACAGGGCAGCATGGAGAGGCTGGATAAAATGTTATTTTAGTATTTTCAGTGAGACAGAGAAAAAATTCATGCAAATATCTCTACTCCCACCCCACCCCCGTTTTTGTTTTATAAAGCCTTTCTTTGTCCAAATCTCAATTTTTGGATTAGACCCTTGTTGACTGTGTCTGCTTAAGTCCTAGATAAAGGCTTATTTGTTTGACCTGTCGTATCCGTAATTGGTCTAACTGCTCGTTTTGATTTTCCCATTGTGTAGACTGTGCTAGGAAGCTTGGCAGGAAGCACACTATAGAAATGTGGAACTGAGCAGCCTAATGTGTGTAATTTGGGAAGTTCAGCAGATGCCAGGGCTTAGCAGGCTCCCGGCTTGTTCAGCTTGTTCAAGACTGTTCCTGTGGATTTTCATTCTTGTGGGCATCACGTTCCTTAAGTCTGAGGGCTTGGGTCCCACCCAAACTCAGTCCACATAGCCGTCTCCCAGCTGTCCCACTTTTAAAAGCCAGGATGGTAGCTGACACTTGGAGGCTCTCCTGTCATCTCTTCCTAAGGAAGTGGAAGGGTAATGAGGTAATTGGGTTCCAGAGATGGTTCCGGTAAAGGCTGACATATAATGCTTTCTCTAGACATGAGTCTGGACTCCTAGTTGGTTTCTAGGAGATCTGAGGGATTGCCCATGCAACATCCATCACTCCTACAGTGGATGACATGTTAAGCCACCCAGATCCCCCCTCCAAGACTGAAGCACTCATTTCCCCATCTCCTGGGAAGGTTGACAGCAGCAGTCATCAGCTGAGTCCCTCTCTGAGATTTTTCCTCAGCCGAAAAGAGCCACCTTTGCCCCAGGTAATGCTCCCTTCCTAGGGGCAGCCCACATCTAATGTCTGATTGATACAGGAATAAAAAGACCTAGCTCTCTCACCTCAATTTGGGACAACTCTGAGCCAGCCCAGCACCAGAGCTCCCTGAAAGATCAGCTAAGGTTTTTTGTTTGTTTGTTTGTTTTGCGGTACGTGGGCCTCTCACTGTTGTGGCCTCTCCCGTTGCAGCGCACAGGTTCTGGACGCGCGGGCTCAGCAGCCATGGCTCACGGGCCCAGCCACTCCGCAGCAAGTGGGATCCTCCCAGACCGGTGCACGAACCCGCGTCCCCTGCATCGGCAGGTGGACTCTCAACCACTGTGCCACCAGGGAAGCCCCTCAGCTAAGGTTTTTATTGTGATTTCATTGCAGCTCAACTTCTCCCTTTGTCCATTCCTGCTTACTTCACTTCTTTCAGGTGTTGATGCTGAGAGTACTCCCCAATAAACTTCCTACGTGCAGGGCCAGGGAAACCCTACCTGTAACACCCCCTTTGTCCTGGCTGGTAGCACTGTGTTTTGGGGTCCATACCTTCTTCATGTGAAGATTCAGTCTAAACTAGTCAAGGTAGTTCCATTCACTTAGCCAGTGATTGGCTTAGGAAGGGTCATGTGACTCCATCCCAGCAAATGAGTTGCAAAGGGGAATCTCATAGGAAAATTTTCCTGAATCATAAAAAGAGACAAGGGGAAGAAGAGACCCTTTTCTACCTGAATGAGATGCTTGTAGAAAGGAACAGAGCTGGGAAGAAGGTAGAGCCAAGAGAACAGCAGAGAAATCAAACCGTAGCAGAGGCCACCCTGCTTATGATCTTTTTGTCATCTGCGAAAAATCCCCTTTGACAGCACAGGAGGGATTTGTCACACAAGGACTTGATGATGGAGTTGGCTCTACAATCTGTGAGTTTTGTTCCAGTTCCAACTGCCCATTCCATTTTCCCACCCTTTGGGGGCCTCTGCTTTTTGAAATGTTTGATTGTCAGGATTCTTTCTCTTGGAAGTTTCTTGATGACCCAAACTCTCTTTTTTCTGACTTCTGATGATCATTAATTTGACTTTTGTTGATCAATTAAACTCTGTTTTCTTCTTCTATGGCATTATGGGCATGGAGTTTATACAGTTAATGTTACGCAATAATGTGTATGTGCAGCTGGGGGTGGAGGGAGGGTGACTTCTAAAGGAGGCTGATTCTAGAAAACCATGTTCTGGGATGGCTTTAGATGAGAAAAGAAGGAAATGGTGATGGAAAGGTTTTCAAATTGTAGAGGAGTAAGGGCTTGAACCTAATGTTTGGCCCAGAATAGGGTATTCATTTTTAGAAAAGTGCATCCTCTCCTATCTGTAGTTTATTTTGACAAGTCAGTTCATAGCTGCCCCAGAGTTTGGTGCTGGAGAAATTGCCCAGCACAGTAGTGGGACTGATGGTGGGGAACCCTCTTCTCTCTCCCACTTGCCTGTACTCCCCTCTGCCTAAACACTGCTGCTTCACTTTTTGTTTTCTTTTGCTAGTTGAGGTCTAATTTATAACCAATAAAATTCACAAATGCAAAGTGTTCAGTGTGATGAGTTTTGACAGTGGTATGCTCCCATGAAATCATCATTCCAGTCAACAGATGGAACATTTCTCTCATCTCAGAAAGTTCCTTCAAGCCTCTTTCCAGTTAATTCTCTCCTTATCCCCAAGGCAACTAGTGTTCTGATTTGTACCAGCATAGATTAGTTTTCATGTCTTCTTGAACGTCATGTATATTCTTTGGTGTATGAATTCTTTCATTCAACATGAAAGATGTGGTTTTGAGATTTACCCACATTGTTACATGTAGTCTGCTTCCCTTTTAAGACTATCCATGGGGTCCATTGCTCTCAGATTTCTCTGTCATGTTTAAGGAGGAGGCCCTGCCCCTCCTGGTGGTGGTTTTACTGTGAGACAGTTTGCCACGTGAGCTTCATAAGTCACTGATTCCTAAAAACAAATCAGGTGGCTCCTTTCAGGGACAGCCAATTGATCTTTCCATTCTACATGGTGATAATGATTGATGATTATCTGAATTTTTGGAGTGAAGACAGACAGTAATTTCTCCAATGGGCTCCCAGGACAAAGATTGATAATCCCCAGGATTCTATGCCAAGATACTACCTGAACTTCATCCTGGTGAGGACTTGGTCTCACTGCCAAGGCCAAGGGAGAAACAAACAGTTATTAGGCACCAACTGTCTGCAGGTACTTGGTCATAAGTGACTTAATTTCCCTTCCTGGAAACCATTTAAGATAGGTGTTACTATACCCATGAGGACACACAGAGCTTGATCTGAAAGTAAGATTTGAACCTGGGTTTGTAGTCTTCCATACCATGATTTTTTACCTGCAGCAGCCAAAACTTAAGCTCCTATGTCCATTTAAGGTGGCACATGCATATCTCCAGGTGACAGGTACACCCATGACTGAATTGCTGCAGGGCTGGAGAGGACTCAGGGCTAGATGTACTTCCTTTCTCAATAACTCCCACTAGAGTTGGCAGGTGAGTTTTCATTTTCAGAAATGTTCTCTGTTCTTCTTAGCCAGGCAACTTTTTTTTTTTTTTTTCTTTTGCGGTACGCGCGCCTCTCATTGTTGTGGCCTCTCCCGTTGTGGAGCACAGGCTCCGGACGCGCAGGCTCAGCGGCCATGGCTCACGGGCCCAGCCGCTCTGCGGCATGTGGGATCTTCCGGACCGGGGCGGACCGGGGCACGAACCCGCATCCCCTGCATCGGCAGGCGGACTCTCAACCACTGTGCCACCTGGGAAGCCCAACCAGGCAACATTGACTTTTGGTAAAGGCCAGTAGATCTTTGTTATGCCCCTTGGAAATCACTGTTGTGTAACAATTGTGTTTACAACTGAGAGAGTTTCCAGACCCGGGGAAGCTTTACAAAGGATGATGCCAGCAAAGAGGCATTAAGTTCTCTAAGAGGCTTATGCCCTGATAATCGTATTAATGGCACTGTCTCATGCTTGATGCTGCAATTCTGGGCCTCTCCTCTTGAATGTAATTCTGGAGTTTGATAATAACTGAGAATATGATTTTTCATTTCTCTTTAACAAGAGTTCCATTCCCTAAACAACATGATGCCCTTAATAGAGATGACTCTTTGTGCTCCTTCAAACTGCTGACCTTATACATCACCACAGTGTCATGAACAGATTAGACTACTCACCTGGGAATTCTGAATTTTTCCTGCATCAGGACTCTGTGGGCTATGGAACAAATCCTCTGGGAATCATGACATTGGTTTCTAGCATCTGCATCTGATAATGAGGTTTTATGTTTTTCTGCTGTTGCAAAGTCAAAGTAACCTTGGGAGAAAGGGTCTGCTTTAGGAGTCAGGTGATTTTTAACATGTGACTTAATTGTCAACATTGAAGATATTATCTCTAGTATCAGGTGTTTGGCCTCCAGAAAACTACTTTTGGGGCCTTCTTCTCCTCAGTTGTAAGTTCCAAGGGATTTGGACTAGAATTCTAAGAATGTCACCCTTTCCATCAGAAATTAATATTTTGGCTATTGACAGACAGTGGCTATTGTTTTCATGGCCCCAATTGGAACTGATTAACAGTCTAGCCAATCACTGCTATCCTTTTGAAGAAACCTTCGTCTACAGCATGTATAAGATTTGGGGATTTTTGCTTCTGATGCTACCCATGTGCGCTTGGCTCTGTGGCATGCTGGCATCTTTTCCAGGCCTGTGGTAAAGGGAGGAGGGAGGTCCAGGGCAGAGGCACCAACCAGGCCATGGGGGCTAGCCACTGAGGAGGAAGGCCCTCATTCTGAACAGTGTCCAGAGGGCTGCAGGAGTTGGCTTCAATATAACAAAGGAGGTGGAAGCCAGCTCTGGCGTTGCAGGTCTTGGGCTCTCAGGGGGCAGCTCTGTGCAGCCGTATCTGAATGGCAGGTTGCTGGGTGCTTCTGGACAATGAGGCAAAGGCAGTAAAAAGCAAAGGAGGCAGGTGTGGGAACTGGCTCAGGGCTTTTGTTCTATGGACATGCAGGTGCCCTAGGATGACCAGGTGCCATGAGGCAGATGGCAGAAAGAGGGGCATCCAGGACTCCTTGATCAAAAGCCCTCAGTCTGGCTGTGCAAAAATACCAGGTGCGTGCTGGCACCAAACAGGGCACAGGAAACTTGCTGAAGATCAACCTCCGTTTCACCAGGAAATGGGTGACATGAGAGACCCAAACATGAAAGGCCCAGGGCAAAGCACATAGGATCCATTGTGTAGCCCAGGCTGCCCAACCAGCTAGGGGGAGCACAGGTCTGTGACTGAGAGGGGAGCAGGGCTATAGGAGTGCCAACAGAAGCAGGGGCACCAAGACAAAACGCTTGACCTGGAAACTTTTCGTAGACCCATGTCAGACTGACAACTTTGCAGCCACAAAGGAATGGCCATATTTGTAAATATTCTCCTCAGGATAAGTGATCAGTCTAGCTAGGCCCCTTCCACCCCACCTTCTCCAGGAAGCCCCCCAGACTTTCCCAACTCTGGCTAATTGTTCCCTTGTCTGAGCTCAGAGCTCTTATTGTCTGCACCTTACAATTTAGCACTTAATCAGACACAGCTGTGCATTCCTCTCTAATTGTTTTGTGTGTGTTTGTCCTGTCTCCGGGGGCAAGATTCCAGCTTCCTCTGGAGCAGGGACTCACAATCTTTTGGGAAGGGCTCCTGGGAGAGATGTGGGTGTATGTGAGGGGCTTCTGAACAAGGGAAATCACTCACATTCCTACAGTGCTTTACAGATCAGAATGTGTTTTCACTTAAGTTATCTCCTCTATTCCTTACAATTGCCCTGAGAGGGGTGTGTATTTTAGCGCCCTCATTTTACAGACAATGAAGCTGAGACAGAAGGGGCCAACAACCCACCTGAGGAAGACAGAAGGTGTGTGGCAGAGGTGAGACAAGCCTGAGATTCCTGATTGACAGCCAATCAGCCAGTGCCCTGTAGGGGTTCATTTGGAGGACAAAAAAGCCCCCAGTGGAAAAGAGGGGGAGGAGGAAGGGAGGCCTCCACATGCCTTTCTCCCTGAAGGGAATCTTGGGGAGGAGAAGTTAGTCAGGGGGCTGTGGCCCTGGCTTGCAGAGCTTCTGGGTCAGGCTTCAGAGAGACAACTGGGGCAAAACCGACTGGGCCACTCGTTCCTGCTTTCAGTGTCATTCCCTCACGCCTCCTCTATCCTGTCATCAGCCCACAGTGCCCTCCCCTTCCTGGGAGTTCCTATCTTCTGAACTCCTGGTCACTCCCTCTTCCTCACTCTCTTAAGACTTTAGCTCCTGGCGCCATGGCCTTCACACCATGACCCTGACCCCAATTCTTGCCCACATGCTCCTGGATGGCTTCACTAACCACACAGATGACCCACGCAGTACCCTGCCTCTCAATCTCTTGACCTTATATTCTCCAGTGACTTTCTCCTCTACTCTTCCCCATCACATCCTGGCTTTGTCATTGTCCTAAATTTCTCCACCTCCTGAACCACAAACTTAAGCATCCAAAATCTCTGACTCAACCCCCTCTCCTTCCAGCATGACTGAGCTTTGACCCCTTTGACCCTTCCAGCCCACTGACTTCTGTCCTTTCTCTCTGATCACGCATCACGTCAACCCCACTTTTGCCGAGGTTCTCCATTCCTTGGCAAAAGGAATTTGCTCCTCTGCCCTAGCAATTCCTTCATCTGAGCCTGCACCAGAGCAGACAGCTGAGCTCTGCTGGAGGAAATCACAGAGGAGGACCAAAGGGCACCTTACAAGTTCAAGCCACCAACCTTAGGAGGGTTGCCATGCTGCCTTGCCATCCTACCGTACCTCTGGTCATCTCAACCTTCTCACCTTCTGCAATGACTGTGTCAAACGTTCTCCATTCTCTTCAAATCCCTCATCTCTCTTGCCCTACTCCCAGTCTCCTCCCCAGAGTAAGAGGAAGGCATCAGGTGGAGGGATTCAACGTCCCATACCAAACCTGCCTGGTTCAGTTGACCTCCAACCATGCCCTGGCTGTTATAATAGAGGAGGTGGCCTCCTGCATGAGGTCAGCCTTTCCACCCAGATTCTGGTTCCATCCTCTCCCATGGTCACAGGAACCGCCTTTATTGTCCATTATCCTTCCCCTGCTGTACCTTTCTCTTCCTCTTCTCTATAAGATCTTCCCCATCGGCATTTAAACACATTCAATTTATTCCACCCTAAAATAAATATAAACTAAGATAAACCCACTGCTGATAAAACATTCTTTTCCAGCTATTTCTATCTCTGACCCTTCACAGTCAACCCTTTCAAGATTTGCCTGTGGTCAGTACCTTTCTTCATTTCTCCACTTCTCACACACTTTTCAATCCACTCCAGTTTATCTCTCATCCCTTCACTCCACCAGTCACTGCTCTGTAAAAGTCCCAATGACACCAAGGTCATCCACCTGGTGGATGTAGTATTCAGGCCTCATTTCCCTTGGGTCTCTCAGCCATTTTGAGTGTTGTTGGCTACTGCCTCTTTATGACATATCCTTTCGCTGGCTCCATGACCCCACTTCCCATACTCCTAGTTTTTGTTTTTTTCCTGCCTCTCTGGCTGCTCCTCCACCTCTGCCAGATAGTTGACTCTGGCCAGCCTTTAGATAAGGGCTCATCAGGCTCAGTCCTAGGCCCTCTTCTGATAGAACTCTATACTCTCCTAGGACACCATCTCACTCTCGGGACTTTATTGCTGCCTCTACACCAGCTACTTCATCCCCAGCCTCTCCGCAGAGAACCAGACCCTGCAGCCAAACATCTACTCAACATCTCCACTTGGACATCTTATAGGCATCTCAAACCCACCTTGACCAAATGTGAAACTTGGCAAGGTTTTCTCAATCCTCTTTCCCTGAGGGTCCCCCAACTCAGAAAACGGCACCACCATCCGTCTGGTTGAAGAAGCAGAGACCTGGAACTTCTCCTTGATTCCTCCCTAGCCAAGCAATCACCAGGTCTTGTTGGTATCTACTTCTCTCCATTTGCTCAACTGCTTAGACAAACAGCCATTTTCCTTATATTACAGCAGCAGCTTCCTAACTGTCCCTCCACCCCCTGCTCCCCCTTCCCTATTCATTCTTCACACTGCAATCAGGGTGATCTTACTGAAAATGGTACAGTACACCCTGGATGATCTAGTCTCTGCCTACCTCTCCAACCTCCTCCTCAACCACACCCCCCTTCGTAGTGTGAACCTGCCAGGAACTCTTTTCCACTCGCCTCTCCTCTTTGCCTGAGTAAATCCTGCTCACCCTTCAGAGCTCAATGTCACCTCCCCTTGGACTCCCCAGACAAATGGTCCCTCTACCTTGCATTCCCTTTGGCCAATATCACAACTGTAATTATACAATTGATAGTGCATTTAATTGCTAAGCTCCTTTCTCTCCAGCTAGACTGTGAGCTCCAAGAGGGAAGAGTGTGTCTGCTACGTTCACCACTTCAGTGCCTAGCCCTGTGCCATGCACCTAGTAGGTGGTCAACACATATTTGTTAAATAAATGAACAATACATCTTTACCTACTCATGACGGACCAAGAGCAGAGACTGCAGCCAAATGTGCATTTAGCATGGAGTAATTTAGCGGAATAGTGGAATTCAACATTGAGTAATTCCCCCAAAGACACAGTGTAACATTTACAGATACACTCCCAGCTGCATTAATTAATGGCACTATGAAGAGAATGCCCTTATTTTTTAATTTCAGGGCCTGGGCAGCTTTTGGCAGCTGCAGAGGATACAGCTTAATTTCCTTGTTGGTTGCCAGCTGACATTGTAGCAGTTCCTTTACTAAAACCCCTTGGCTGGCAGTCCCTGAAAGTATGTCTGTGGCTAGTGGGAGTGCATTTAAAGGGAAGACATATGTGTAGAAACAATATACTGATCTGATGGCAGAAAAAAATCTTCAGATGTCAGTTTTGTCCCCTCACAGCATTTAAAGATCAGAAGAGCTGCCAGAGGTATTTTTATTTAAACCAAGGAACACGGACTCAGGATTAACTATTTTGACACAGAATGAAAGACTCAGGCTTCATTTGTTTATTAATTTATATACTCTGAAGAGTTCTTAAAAGAATTTATAATATCTTTATTTCTTTAAAAATGTTTCATTAGTTTTCTAAATTATGAGCGTTAATATAAGTGGAAAAAAACAAAACTCAAAGTCAATAAGGGTATAAAACTCATCTCCCCTCCTTCTGAAACCCCAATCCCACATCTGGGGTAATGGTGGTTAACAGCCTGTCTGTATCCTTCCAGATGTTTTTCTATGAGTACACAAAAATCTGACTGTTTGGACTTTACATCTCAGTCTTAGGAGAATCATGTGATCAACATAAAAGCAAAAAGGACTGAAGGCTGCAAATCAAAACTTTCCCAGATCTGACTGAGAATTCCTGTTTCTAGAGGACCGCACCCACGTGGCTCAGTGCATCCAGCAGTGCATCCACCTGCTCTCCTTTTTCCGCTCTGAGTTTGGATTAAGAGTAAGAAGGGCCCATAGTTGAGTAGCCTGAGCTCAAAGGTGCCTGAAATTACTACTTTAACAATTCCTTCTCTTTCAACTAATTCCGGCTCACAAAGCCTTCTGAAAAATGCAAATAATTGAGGGCGTGGTGTTCTTAATTCCTTAGTCTGATTATCTAAAGGGGATTGCTTTTTTCGTGGAGAGATAAATACCAAGAGAAGGGGGAGCTTTCAAGTGCGCCTCTGGCCAGGGAAGGGAAACGAGCTGACTGCCCTGCCCTGAGCCTTTCAAGCCAGGGCAACCTCTCCATCCGGTCGCGCCGGGCGTCCCTGGGGCCCTCAAAGTTGTGTCAACAGCAACTTGGACTCACCCAAGAATGCAGTGCTCTGGCGAGCCGGCGGGGGCGCTGGGATAGGAGGGAGCGTCGTTGTCCCCGGAATTCCAGCGGCTGGGTGTGGTTAGCGCCAAGTCCCCATCCTGCGGGGGGAATGTGTCACAGTTCAGCCGTTAAGGCTGCACCTAGGTATCCGCCCTGTGCCTTGGGCCGCGGCGCGGGTTCGAGGCCCAGCGTCTGGGCACCTTACGTATCTGGCTTCCCCAAGACTCGCCTGGAACCTCGAGGAAACCCTCTACAGGACACCACAAAGAGAACTAAAACTCCTCTCTCCCCATGTTCTGTGCGGCTTCATAAAACCGAAGATGGCGTGGCAGTGTCAAGTAGGTGTCATTTGGGCACCTAAGAGGTGGCGGCAGCTACTGAATGGGCAGAGAGCAATGGTCAAGTCCCATTTTGGCTCTGGTTCCCCCTAGCTACCCCCATCTTCCATGGTGGAACCCTGGGTTTTGCGGGGACACATCTGCCCAAGCACTTGGCGGCCGGGGTTCGGTCTAGGACCCGTCACAAACTGACTCCGGCCAGAAGACTGCCACTGGAGTCCTCACCAGGCCATGTGCTTAATTTCCCAACATCAGATGTACTGAAAAAAGGGGCGACAACAAGAGGGATTCAGGTTAGACTGGAGTTGGAAAATAGTTCTTTTGAACTTCAAGCCGCCCTTTTTCCCCGACGGTCTAGTTCTTGGGGTCCCCTTTGCTTTCCAGGTGAGGGCCCGGAGGGTCCCCGGATGCCAAGAGGAGCACCAGGCTGCGCGGATCCCGCGCGTCCGCGGCCCGACAAACTCGAGCTGTGCCTTCCCCAAACTTGGGGCGCGGGGCTGCGGGCCGGGCGGGGCGGTGACGTGAGGGGCGGTGCCGGGCCTGATTGGCCCGTGGGGCGGGGGCGGGACCGGGACCGGGCCGGGGAGCCCTGAGGCGGCGACGGCGGAGCCGGGAGCCGGAGCTGAAGCCGGGAGTGAGGCGCAGCGGCCGCGGCGGCAACAAGTGCCGGAGCTGAGCCGAGCCGGGGCTAAGCCGAGGCGGAGCGGTCCCGCCGCGGACACCACCCGGCCGCCCATCGCGGGCGCAACGCATGGAGCGAGAGCGGCGGCGGTCGCCGGGCTGAGCCGCGCGGAGCGGCCGGGACGTGGATGCAGCCGCGATCTCCCGCCCCCGCCCCCGCCCCGCTGAGCAGGAGCTGCTCCCGGACAAGGTAGGGCCGGGCGGGTGTGCACTCCCGCCGCCTCCTTCCTCCCCAGGCCGGCTCTGCGCCCTCCTAGCTCTCTGGTCCCCGGCTCCCCCTCCACTGGCCCATCCTCTCTCCCTCCACAGCCCCGTTCCTCGCCGGTTCCGGCTTCGTACTGGCGCCCCAGAGCAGGAAACAGTTTCTAGGTGGATCCTGCGGCGTTTAGGCGTCCCGGTCCTCCCCCTCGGCCCCCCGCCACCTTCCTTACCCTAGAGGAAGAGGATAACACAACCCGCGGCAGCCTGTCTTTTGAGCTTCCTGCCCCACTCCACACCACCCCCCACTCCCCGGGACCCGGGAACCTCTCCGCCCCCCTGCTGCACCCCAACTTCCGGGGAAGCGCGAGCCGGGGTGATGCAGGCGTTGGGAAGGGGCGTCTGAGGCCTGGCGTCCTCATCTGGGTTGCACAGGCGTTTTGGGGAGGGGGCCCTGCTGGATTTCGCGCTACACCCCCGCACCCCACCCTCGCACTGCGCTGCCTGCCGTGCCGCATGGGGAGATCAGGTGTTCTGTGAGCTACAGGGCCGCCAGCAGTCGCTCCCTAGCCCCATCCGCCTGCCACTGCCACCTCAGGGTCCCTAAAGGCTGGTTTCTGTGAAACTTAGGAAGAACCTTTTGCTTTGACCTCTACAAAATATTCCACACCGCACGCGTTGAATGATTAACCCGGCTACTTGACCGAAACCTGGGGAGGGGGAAGGGTGGGTGCTGCGAGAGCGTGGCTAGACGGCCTGTGCGAAACACCTGGAGTGGAGGGTGGACGTGGGGCAGCTCGGGGCGGACTCCTCGAGGGCTGCGGGCGCGGGTCCTGACGGCTGCCCCGGGACGGCAGGCGGACCCTTCTGGAGGCAATAAAACTGAGTCACCTTAATTTCTAAGCCACAGTGCTTTCCACTCAGGGCTGGGGAGCCCCAGAACCTACTGGCTCCCCATCAAGTGGGGAGGGGCAGCCGAGATACTCCCCACAAGTGTCACAGCGTGAAAGCTCATCTCTGAAAATAATAAATACGTTTTAAACCTGGGTTGTCGAGGAGGGTCCCTCTCCTTCTTAAAACGTAGGGGTGCTATGTTTTTCTTTTCTCTCCTGCCCCGCATGGCCTCCTGAACTTCCCCAACTTCGTAGAACGGTAGTTTGGAACAATTATACCATATTCTCTTGCCGCTCCCCTGTTGGAGCCTTGCTGTAGATTTCAGATTGCGAAGCCAGTTAGTGAATATGGGCTTCTACTTGTTATAACAGATCCTTCCAGTGTAATTTTGCTCCGGGGAGGTAATGGGTTAGTTAAAGAGGTGGCCGACAGGGCCAAGAATGGGACTAGGAAGGCGGGGACCCAGCCCAGTCCTAGGGCTCTCAACCCAAGCCATTGCGTGGTCTCCCCCATGTGTTACCTGACAGCTGCCCCAGAGGGAGGATAGGGCTGGGCGGTCACTTCTTCCCACTGCCCTAGTTCCCTTTTCTGTTTCTTTTTATTTATTTATATTTTTGGCTGCGTTGGGTCTTTGTTGGGGTGCGCTGGCTTCACGTTGAGGTGATTTATATTGTTTCGGAGCACGAGCTCTAGGCTCGCGGGCTCAGTAGTTGTGGCTCACGGGCTCTAGAGTGCAGGCTCAGTAGTTGTGGCGCACGGGCTTAGTTGCTCCGCGGCATGTGGGATCTTTCCGGACCAGGGCTCGAACCCAAGTTCCCCACACTGGCAGGCGGACTCCCAACCACTGCGCCACCAGGGAAGTCCTTTCTGTTTCCTTTGAATAGAGGTTATTAAGACTGGTGGAATTTGGGAGAATGTTACACAGAGTCCCTGTGCTCTTAAACCAGATTGGATTTTAAGACCAGGGAAGTTGGGGAGCCCTATAGCACTCTACTTGAGTAAACCTTTTCCTACTGCCAAGCCTTTACAAATGTCTTTATCTTTATATCTGGCATTCGGAAGTACTTTTTCAGTTTGGGATACTGCTTTTTCCCTTGGGAATCTTCCTGCAGTAGGGGCTCAGTGCTCCTCATTTAGTTTTTGTGCAGATGGCATGTGTATGATGCAGGCCTAATTCTCCATAAGAGTTCTGAGTTCCCACCTTCACTGTTCACTGGTCTTGATTTCATCACATACTGTTCTGTGACCTTGGACAAGTTGTTTATCATCCCTGCCTCATTTTCCAAGTCTGGTTTTGGGATGGTAGTGTCTGCTCTACAGGATTGTTTCTGAGGACAAATAGGATAATGTTTGCCAAACTCCTAGCTCTGCATCATGGGTCCCCCCACCGATGGTTAAGAAGTGCTTAATAAGTGAGGGTCATTGTGTAATCAGTATAGAAGTTCCTCCAGGCACCAACTTCCCCTTACCACAAACAGTAACCATTTAGATTTGTTGGAGACTGAAATCAGCCAAATTTGGCAGATGGCAGATAGTTTTTAAAAACCAGGGAATGAGGAAATCTTTTGAGGAAACTAAACATAATATGCTTGTAAAAATTATGAATTGTTTTTTTTCCTGGGTTTCCTGGATGGAGAGTTGAGTATATATAGGTGGCTTGTAATTTTGAAAATTTCCTTGTTTTTAAAAAAACCCCACAATTTAGATTTCTCTAATTCTAAGATACTAAAGGTTTGCTAAAAATAGGAAAGTGGAACTGATAATTCGTGGTGGAGTTTTCACTGTACAGTTTGCCCAGATGCATGGCTTAAAAAAAAAAAAGTTACATTAGGAAATGAATGAGAACCCAAAAAAGTTAATAATTTTGCTTTACCCGGTGCATTGTTGGTATAAAGCTAAGATGTTCTGGATACAAATGTGTGGGGCTTTTTCAGCTGATGCAGGGATAAGTGAATCCTTTGTTTCTCAAACTTTGAAACTGTAGGAGAGGAAAACTTTTCTCTTTTTCCCCTCCAAGTTCTTTGGCTGATCTAATAATTAAATTGACATAAGACAGATTAATTGGAGAAAAACAAATTTCATATGTACAAGGATAAAAATATGCGACTCAAAGAAGTGACCAAAGCAGGCAGCTTTCATACCTTTAAAGAGAGAAGGAAACAAATACATTTGTGAAGAATTAACAAAACAAAGGGGTTTGGGTTTAGGGTGACTGATGAGTGAAGAAGTAACAAGGTTTGTGCAGGCTTCTCTGCCCTGAATTCCCTATCTCTGGTGATAAGAATGCCTTCTACCCTCCTGGTGCAGGGGAGGGTGCCTTCCTACAGAAGATTTATCTCCTGTTTTCAGGGGGACAAAGGGGGATCAGAATGTCCTTACACTGGCTATTTTCTCAAGTAACTTTAATTCAAAATAATCATTGTGTCAAAGTGACATATCTTGGGGTGGCATATTCTGCTCCCCTTCAAAACTTTTAAGTTTTAATGTTTTCTGACAATGCTGGGGTTTTTTGTTTTTGTTTTTGTTTTGTTTTGTTTTCCCCTCCAACCATAATTTAGGAATGCTGAACCAGGGCTGTGAATGTACTTAAAACACACTCTGTTCTTTACATACCGGGTCAGTGCTTTTCATTCATTCTAGCTTGCTTAATAGCTACAATATTTGACTCTGCTTAGGTTTTTGTGGGGTTTTTTTGACAGTTTTATTGAGCAGTTTGTTAAGGACTTTAAAAATTAATAAATATAAATGGTTACTTTTATAAACATTGAAATTCTTGAATCTGGGATAATATTTGGTTATGTAATTTTGCTCATGCCCCATAGTGGTGCATAAGTTATCAATACTGAAAAATTCTCATAAAGGCCTTTTGGTCTTATATGCAAATGATCAGGAGAAACTAAAATCATTTCAGTCAATTGCTTGGCACTTTTTGTTGTTGTTGTTGCGGGTAGGAGTTTATTAATTAATTTATTTTTGCTGTGTTGGGTCTTCGTTTCTGTGCGAGGGCTTTCTCTAGTTGTGGCAGGTGGGGGCCACTCTTCATCGTGGTGCACGGGCCTTTCACTATCGCGGCCTCTCTTGTTGCAGAGCACAGGCTCCAGACGCGCAGTCTCAGTAGTTGTGGCTCACGGGCCTAGTTGCTCCACGGCATGTGGGATCCTCCCACACCAGGGCTCAAACCCGTGTCCCTTGCATTAGCAGGCAGACTCTCAACCACTGTGCCACCAGGGAAGCCCTGCCTGGCACTTTTGGTGTGTACAGGATGTTAAAAGATGAATTAAACTGGGCTCTGAATTTGAAGGTTGGGTTTCTTGGCTTGCATACTCAAAAGCACCCAGTAAAGACCATACACCCAACAGGTGTGGATCCAGCTGTCCCTCCCCACTTCCCCAAAGGTGGTAAAACTGTAACTAGGTGCTTGCCAAATATGTCTCCAAATTGTGGATGAATAAATTCCTCTCTCAGGAGAGGCAATTACCGCTTGACTAAGAGGTATATGTACGAGTGGGGTGAGGCTTTGAGCGAATTGATGTAATGATTTCATCATCACCAGCTGATGATGAGGCTTTGCTAGTCTGAACAAAGCTTTGGTGGGAAGAACTTGCTACTCGTTGGAGAATTTGTTATTAGGGCATATGTGGCACAATCACCTTACTGCTGGGAAAAGTTAGTTGAGTTTTCTGTTTGTTATAACTCTGCTTTGAGATTTTTACACTCACTGTGTTGCCTCTACTGTGAGATTTATGCACTTTGCCCACCAGCTTTGTCTTCTTGCCTTGTCTTAGTTTTTGTAACAAAATTCAAACTTCCTTTGAGGGTCAGCATTGTTGATAAAGTTATAATGTATGTCTTGACATATTTTGTGTAGTTTTATTTAGGTACTTCCATAGATAACTCTTAAGAATTTTTTTTTTTTTTTTTGGCGGTACGCGGTCTTCTAAATGTTGTGGCCTCTCCCGTTGCAGAGCACAGGCTCCGGATGCGCAGGCTCAGCGGCCATGGCTCACGGGCCTAGCTGCTCCACGGCATGTGGGATCTTCCCGGACTGGGGCACGAACCCGTGTCCCCTGCATCAGCAGGTGGACTCTCAACCACTGTGCCACCAGGGAAGCCCCCTTCTGTGTTTTAATATGCTATTTCACTATAAAAGTTGTGTAGGTCTTTTATTGAAAGTTAGAAGCCAAATCTTTGCTGAGTCAACACTTTGTCGATATAGCATCAGCTTAAATAAGACATATTACTTGTTGATAGTTGATCCTCTATTATTTTTAATTGACATTTCCTCTGTAAGTCATAAAATGACAGTCGTTGAAATGTTCCATTTAGAGCTGATTGGTCACCTGTGGGATGTGAGCTTAAGGTGCAGTGATGACAGCTAGTTTACACGTGATTATGAAACCCATGGAAGAGTTTAATTTAGATAAGAGGCATCAGTAAGTGCCCAGGATGCCCAGAACAATGTTTTACTACTTTGTTTTGTAAAATAATTATTTCAGAAGTGAAAACACAGGGTCAGTTGTTAATTGCATGCTTCATACGACCCATTTAAAATGTTTTCAGTTTTCACAGTCTTCCTCTATAAGTGGCATTGTATATTCAGTGGTCTCATGTCTCCAGTGTATGTGGCTTTTGTCTTCTTTTTTTTAATACTTTTTATTTTTGGAACCATTTTTTAAATGTAACTTGATGGTACTACGGCATACTTTCTAAGAGACTTTTTTCTTATGTTTATTTAGGGAAAAAGTCAAGATAAAGTAAAAGAAAATAAAGTTAATTCCATCTCTTAATACTGTAATTACTGTTAACTGGGTTGAGATCCTTCTAGGTGCTTTTGTCTACATCTGTATACTTCTAGAATGAGACTAGGAAAAACATGTTGCCAACGCTTTGGGCAAATGTAAAGCAAATTGTATGGGCCTTCCTAGAGATACCCGGCTGAGACGACAGAAGACTTTGAAGGTCTGGGTTCAGATCCATCCCCACATCCCTACTTGTGACTGTACCATGGAGTCCCCAGGGGCTCCATCAGAGGGACCCCTGTCCTCCAGATTACAGTAGCCAAGGGGGAAAACCTGTCCTTGGACAACTCCGCCCACCCCTCCATCCCCCAAGACCTCAAGAAGTTATATAACAAAAGGACCAATTTGTTCATTTAGCCAGCATGCGTTGATTGAGCACTTAGTGGAAGCCTTGCACTATGCTTGGCTCCTTGTGTATTCCTAGATGAGTCAGGCACAGTTCTTGCTGTCAAGGAGTTAGCAGTCTGGTGGGAACTCTAACCAGGAACTGATGAAAGAGCCGTCTGGTAGAGGTGCAAGAAGAGTGCAGTGTTGGGGGCAGCCAGGAAAGGCTCCTGAGAAAGTTGTGTTTGGGCTTAGCCCTGATGGATGAATAAATAACTTTTAGGGGCAGAGAAAGAAGGGCAGAGGCAGTTGGGGATTGCAGGCTTGTAGCGATGTGTCAGGGGAGCAGCAGGTGATCCTGTGGGTTTGGAGGGCATGGTGCTTAGGGAGGGGTAATAGGACACAGTGCAGCCTTGATGACCATGTGAAGAAGTGACACTTGATAGTTACGGAGGTGATGGGGAGCCATGGAAAGTTCTTGTGGAGAGGATGTGGTGACATATCATGGTCAGTCTTGTGTTTAGGAGGATGACTTGAGCCAGAGAGGTGGACGTGAGGTGGGTGTGATCATGGCTCCAGGTCATTTTACGGCCTTCTAACGGGGCTCTTTGCTTCCTATTTGCCCCACAGCAGTCTATTCTCAGAAGGAAGCTGGGGGGATATTTAAAAACGGAAATTGCTTTACATACTTCTCTACTCAGAATCCTCCACTGGCCCCTAGTCTCGCTCATGGTAAAGCCAAAGTTCTCTGTCACCTGTCAGGCCCTTGGCTCAATTCACTGCCTCTCCTACCTCACCCCCAGCTCAAGTCTCTGCAGCCACACTGGCCTTTGAGCTATCCAGCCTCTGGCCTTTACACTAGCTGTTCCCTCTTCCTGGAATTGTCTCGCCCCCTTCCCCCCACCTTCCCTCTGAGAAGAGAGGCTTTCTCTGACTGTCCCCATCCTTATCCCCTGTACTGTGCTTTATATTTCGTCTAAGCCCTTAGCAACCTTATGATAATTGACCATATAACTTCATTATTTGTGGTCTGTTTGAAACATTGCTTGGTTTAAGTAGGTGCTTGATATTTGTTGAATTAGGTCACTTCATCAGTCTTGCTGGGGGAAAACTGAGGGCCCAAACCAGGTCAAGGACGGTACAGGATTAAAATGGAATCTTAAAAAAAAAAAAAAAAGGTTCTGAAGAACCTAGGAGCAGTACAGGAATAAAGACGCAGATGTAGAGAATGGACTTGAGGACACGGGGAGTGGGAAGGGTAAGCTGGGACAAAGTGAGAGAGTGGCATGGATATATATATACTGCCAAACGTAAAATATATAGCTAGTGGGAAGCAGCCGCGTAGCAGAGTGAGATCAGCTAGGTGCTTTGTGACCACCTAGATGGGTGGGAGGGAGGGAGACGCAACAGGGAGGAGGTTGGGGATATATGTATAGCTGATTCACTTTGTTATACAGCAGAAACTAACACACCAATGTAAAGCAATTATACTCCAATAAAGATATTTAAAAAAATAAAGAGGATGTGGTACATAAAAAAAAAAAATAAAGTGTATATGTGCCTGTGTGTGTGATTTATTTGAAAGGGAGTGAGAGAGAAAAAGATAGTGGATGGGATGAGATTTGGAAACCAATTAAGGGAGGTGTGAATGAAGTAAGTGAGCTACAGATAGGGGTACGTTGGGACATTTCTTAACCTCAGGACTCGGAGGCTGTAGTGGTGTGGAAGGAGGGTCCAGAGGAGGAATGCAGGGTGAAGGAAGACCCACCATAGACTTGAACCCAGAACTGTGGAGAGTGCCCATTTTGGGGGATAGGGCCAGGAGCAAAGGCTGCCAAGATGCAAGAGAACCAGTAGAGAATTGGGATTAGGGGATGGATGGTCTTGAACTTGGGGTGGGGGTAGGGATGGTGGCCAGCAGTGTTAGGTGCTCTGGGAAGTCAGGAGACGCAGAGGACTGAAGATTCTAGAGGGGTGAAGGGGATTGGGAAGGTCAGGGCACAACAAAGGGGCGTGACAAGATGTGGAACCTTTTCAGGAAGTTGTCGGAGAGGGAAAGCAGCCTGTGCCTGGAGCTACTGGAGAGGGAGAGCTTTGAGGTGGACGATGACATTGATACAGGACCTCAGGGGAGCAGCAGCAAGGACTGTCCCAGGGGACAGTAATCTTGTGGGGGCTGGGGATTGACTTACTGAAAAGGGAGACTGGTCCATGTGGAGAACTTGAAGTAGATTTTGGTCCCTGAGCTGACATTAAATATCTTTGTAACCATGGCAACCCACTTAGCTTGTTCCCTCCTCATCCCCACCCCCTGCATAATAGGAAAAAACCTGCACAGCCAAGCTCATATGTTGATTGTTTGAATCCACTGCAGTCATGAATATGGACCATATTTACGGTCCATGGACCATTAACTTGCTAAGGCTTATAATTTGTGCTTTAGAATTCTGTTGTTTATTTTCTTTGAAAAGCACGTAACATCCAAGTGCTTCTTGAAGTGCTTGTTGTTTTTTTGAGTCCTGATCAGGGAGTAACACAGTTGTTTAAAAAAAAACAAAAACCAGGGCTTCCCTGGTGGCGCAGTGGTTGAGAGTCCGCCATGCAGGGGACGCTGGCTCGTGACCTGGTCCGGTCGGATCCTACATGCCACGGAGCTGTTGGGCCCGTGAGCCATGGCCACTGGCACAGGCTCCGCAACGGGAGAGATCACAACAGTGAGAGGCCCGCGTACCGCAAACAAAACAAAACAAAACAAACAAAACAAAGAACAAAAACCAACTTCAAGTCTGGGTCTAGATTGTTCAGTGAAAAGCCTGGTGATGTTTTCAGAATCAAATCTATTTGCCTTAACAGTGAAAGGGTCAGAGTGGGTTTGTTACAAATACCATCCTCTATAAATATTTAACCTTTGGGACTAATGACATGTATTTTACATTTATTATTTTATGGCTTAATTTGATGCTTGTTTATAAGGAACTTATGTAGCTTTTATTCTTTAAGTAAATGAGATGCAGCCCTTTTATTTTTCTTCTCCCTTCACCACAAAAGGAATTATTTCCTTCAGATGAACTTAAAATATCTCTCATGAATACTCCTATTTTTAACTGACTGTTTCTCTCTTTTGAATTTTTTTTCCTTAAGGTTCTGAAGGATCCTCTTTAGAAAAAAAAGCCTCTTTATAATGGAAATTTTTAAACAAGTGCAGATAACAGAGTGATATAATGAAGCCTCAGGTAGCCATCTCTGGTTTCAGCATGATGGCCTCTCTTTTTTTTTTTTTTGTCCCTGCCCCACACGTGACTAAGATGCTATGTGAGCACCACCCAGAGTGGGAGGGCAAGCTCATGCTGGACCCCCAGGTGTGGGTGTGGGAGTCATCATTGTAGAGGTGGCAGAAGTTCTGGGAGTGATTGGACCCCCTGAGGGAGGAAGGAGTGGGCCCAGCATGCAAATGACACTGAGAGACACAGAGATTGCTGTGCTCCTCGATGTTTCCAAGGAGGTGATAATCTATGATATATGAAGGTGACATTCACAGAGACAATTAAAATTAGGTGATTTAAGAAAACAAATTTAGGGTTACCAGGGGGTAAGGCGGAGAAGGGATAAATTGGGAGATTGGGATTGACATATACACACTACTATATATAAAATAGATAACTAATAAGGACCTACTGTATAGCACAGGGAACTCTACTCAGTACTCTGTAATGGCCTATATGGGAAAAGAATCTATAAAAAGCGGATATATGTGTATGTATAACTGATTCTCTTTGCTGTACACCTGAAACGTAACACAACATTGTAAATCAACTATACTCCGATAAAAATTTTTAAAAATAAATAAAATTAGGTGATTTAAACTGCTTGGTAAAAGAGGCCCAATTTCTAAGCTGCTCAGCAGTGTGCTCATATATTGAGCAAACAACATGTTCTCTTTTATTTTGACAACATAAATTTTTCTTGGCAGGTGGCCAGAGTAAACGATGTTACTATTTCATCCCTTCTTTAAATATGTAGATGTAAGTCTTGGTTGAACAGCTTCCCCTTTAATAGAACATTTGGACAAAAAGCCAAAATGTCACTGTTTTGAGGATGTATATTTTAAATCCATGTGATTAATTTTGATATTTAAAAAAAATCTAAGAACAGTCCTCAAGCACCCATCGGTAACTTGGTGAAATTTAACAACATTTGAGAAAGGGAGAAGAGGCAGGAAAGGAATCTGGGAGATGGAGGCTGGGAGAGAGGGGAGCCACTCTGCTTGTCTGGTACCCCATCCTGAAGTTGCCAGCCGAGGGTCACTTGTCAGTAGAGAGGTTGTCTTCTGGGAGGAGGATGGCCTCTGACTCTGGAGAAGAGGTGGTCTCCCAGGGGCACGTATTTTCATTGGATACTGTGTGTGTGAAGAGCAGAGCCTGGTGCTCAGCAGTTGGGGTGCTTTCACCTCACAGTGAACAGCCTGTGGGCTGGGGAGCCTCCTGGTCCTGCCTCCCTCCAGGGTGAGGAGAGTGGATCTCAGCTCACCTGGAACTATTCAGGCTGGGAAGCATTGCCGGGGGTAGGGGGGGGTCTGGGTAACTAGCTCTTGGCAGTCCTTTTGAGGGGCTTCAGTTTGGGGAGTCCCAGGTGCTGGGAGGAGAGGATTAGATACAGTGCACTAGGGGAATCAAGGGTGTCCTTATGGAGAAGGCAGTGGGATTTGAACCTGTACCTTTAAGTGTGGGGGCAGGATTGAGAAGCAAGAGAATGGATGTCTCAGGCTGGGAGAGCCAGCATGAGCAATGGTGTGAGTGAGGACAGCAGTTGTTCTTAAGGGCTGCTGGGTCCCAGGAGGGGGTTTTGAGGGTGGCATACTTGGATCTAGGATGGGCTCTTTGTGTGCTCTCCGAGTGCTCCTCCATCCCAGCTGTGCCATCTGTGCAGCTCTCTGCCTGTCTTCAAGTTTGGCAGCAGCTGAGATGGACTTGCAGGCCGGGAGCTGCCCACTTGGGTTCCCAGTTCCTGCCCCCTCCCTCCACTCTCCATCTTGGGAACCTCAGACAAGTTTCAGGAAGCAGTTCACTTATCTGTAAAATGAGGGTACCTCAGTAACCACTGTGTATTCCCTTGGGCCTTTGGCACAGTTCCTGGCACATGGACAAATGTTACCGAGTCCAAGCCTGGACAGGTCACTGCATGACAGGCCAGTAAATCGAGAGATGAATTGTTGGGGCAAGGAGTAGGGGCTATTCGGAAAGCCAGCAGACTGAGAAAATGGTGGACTGGCATCCAAAAGAACCATCTTACCTGGGTTAGGATTCAGGCTGCTTTTATGCTAGAAGGGGAGGGGATGTGGCTGGTTGTTGCAGACTTCTTGGTGTCAGAATCCTTTGTTCTTTGCAGCTGTCCATGTAGGTGTCTAAAGGTCACGATGCTCCTGTAAACCTCCAACAAGACAAACTTTATTCTCTGTTCTGTAGCTTTTTATATGAACGGGAAAGTTATACCTTTAAAGGTCAGAGCCTTGAGAATGGACTGTCCTGTATATTGCAGGCTGTAGGCAACATTCTTTACTTGTAGCAAAAGCAACAGAACGCAAAGGTTAAAGTGAAAGAAACAGATTCAGTATGGAGTCAGATTTCTTCTTCTTCCCTATTACAAAAGCCCAGCGCTGGTGAAAGGGTAGAGGCTGGTGTGCAGTTGTTAATTTTTCTTGTTGTAGGGAGTGTCCCTGGTACCTCCACCCCATTTCTTCATTTTATTTCTTTTTTCCTCCTCTCTCAAGATGTCACACCTGTTGATTCCTTTTATTTTAATACAGCATTATTCACATCTCTGCACATGCCAATTCTGTACAACTCTGTGATTTTCATGCATGTTTTTGAAAGAGTGAGTCAGGCAGTTATCTCAAAGCTGCTTCTCTAAGAGACTCCAAATGGCTAAGCAGGGAGTCCTGGAGCCCGAGGCATGGCACTTTATGCTCCTTGGTGTTCCCTTGTGTCCCCTTTGTTGTACCCTTTGTTGTACCCAAGGGCAAATGCTCTTTAAGGAAATTTGTCACTGGAAACCTTCATCCAAATAGCCAAGAAGTTGAGACTTCCCAAGGCAATTTATTAAGTTATTTAAGAAAAACACGATGAATGTCACTGGTATTAATGCAATCCCAACTTGCAGCATGTTCAAACAATGTTTATTTTGGGAGATATATTTTTATTTTGGAACTAAATGTAAACAAACGTAAACTTTTATTTTGCAAGAGTTGATGGGTCACAGTTTTTGTAGGTGCTAGCCCCCTGTGTTCCCTCTTTGCCTGGCAAAGAAATAAAGCCACTTTTTTTCTTTCCTCCTAAAAAAAAAAAAAAAAAAAAAGAGTTGATGGAGGTGCTCTCAAACCCTAACATTACATGGGGACAAGGATTACCAAATTTAATAGAATTGGGAAGGGCATTGGTGATTTGAAAGAGTTTGTAGAGTACCTTTAGGAAGTGACATAGGTGAATCTCTGTCGGGGAAAATGGCAGATTGAATTTGGCTGCCCAAGTGCTTAACTAATATTAAAGTGATTGTTTTAAAATCTAAAAAATTTTATTTCTCTTTATGGTCATTTATTATAGCCCATGGAATTAAGTGGTGAGGAATGATGAGACTTTGAAAGTCAATCCTAAAACTTTGAGGAGAGTCAACTTTTGATTTTATTAAATTAGTCTTTTTCTTAAATAGATTTATTTATTTATTTATTTGTGGCTGCATTCGGTCTTCGTTGCTGCGCACGGACTTTCTCTAGTTGCGGTGAGTGGGGGCTACTCTTTGTTGCCATGCGCGGGCTTTTCATTGCAGTGGCTTCTCTTGTTGTGGCGTGTGGGCTTCAGTGGTTGCAGCACATGGGCTCGGTAGTTGTGGCTCATGGGCTCTAGAGCTCAGGCTCAGTGGTTGGGCACAGGCTTCGTTTCTCCACGGTACGTGGGATCTTCCCAGACCAGGGCTTGAACCCATGTCCTCTGCGTTGGCAGGTGGATTCTTAACCACTGTGCCACCAGGGAAGTCCCGTTAAGTTCGTCTTTAATTGAGTATTTCATGCATTTTACTGTGTAAAATGACAATAATCTCTTTTCCAGTACCTATGTGAAAATATTCTTTCTTAATTGGTTTCACCAGCTTTTCTCTATGTGTGACTGTAGACAGAAGTAGCCCACATAGCAAGCCCCAAGTTATCTCCTCCCTGCCCCATCTCTGTCCACCAAGATTGCCAGGCCATGGCTGATGGCCTGCTTGTTTCCAGAAGCACTTATACAAGGTCAGTTTGATAACTTAGTTTATGTAATATAGTTTATATTATATAATGATAACTTAGTTTTTAGTCCAGTACTGTAATTTATGCTTGAGCATTTTTATTAATTTTAATTGCCTTCTTCCTCCATTCCTCCCATCCCTTGGGCCTTAGTTTGTTTACAGATTTGTTTAATCATATGAGACTGTTTCCTGGGATTTTTTTAGGTGATGTCCTGCATTGAGATGACATCCAGTGATGCTGTCCTGATGGGTAAGGGTGAGGCATGGAGGGGAAAGCAGAGGAATTGGAAAAGGCTAATGACAGTTGTGAAGAGGACACATAGACAGCCAGGGGCCAGGGAGGGTCTCTGGCGGGCCGGAAATGTAGGGCCTGTGTGTGGTTTGTGTGGAGCAAAAGATGAAGGTCAAAGAATAGAAATTTTCCTTTATTTAGTCCTCGTTCCTTTACTGCCCCTCCCCGTTTATGTCCTTCTTGTCCTCAAATGTATTGACTGTCAATATGTTGTCAGAGTGGCAGACGCTAGAGAGACTGAAATGAAATGGCCCAGCCCCTGCTCTTGATGGCCACGTGCCCTGTGGGATGTGTAAGACTTGTTACCAAAGAGGTGTGGTAAGTCAGAGAAATGTGTGTGAAGTGTTAAAGACAGCAAAAAGGAAGTAATAAAACCACTGTCTGGGGGCGGGGCGGGTTCACGGTGGTGCTGCTGAAGTCTGCCTTGCTGGCCTTGTTTTTTATGTTGATGGCTCAGAATTGAAGCTACGACTCTGAGAATGCGACTTTGTGCCTGATGATGATTCTCACTGGGCGACTCCTCCCTACGCTGACCCTGGGCAAGCCTATGTACCTCTCTGCATCTTGGTTTCTTCTTCCGTATGGGAGGTGGTTGGAGTAGATGAGCTGGAAAAGAAATTTTTTTGTGTGTGTGGTACGCAGGCCTCTCACTGTTGTGGCCTCTCCCGTTGCGGAGCACAGGCCCCGGACGCGCAGGCTCAGCGGCCATGGCTCACGGGCCCAGCCGCTCCGCGGCATGTGGGATCTTCCCGGACCGGGGCACGAACCCA
>RJWK010028307.1:0-25902 GCA_004363435.1 Platanista minor | reverse complement strand
GCATAAGACACACAGGGAACAGCCCCGGCTCAACTCCTGAATTACCAACCACGGGTGTCCAGGGCCCTTTTCCTTTCTTGTGAACTGCACAGCATCCCTGTGAGGACTCAGCACAGCCAGAAAAGCAGTAAAGGGCGAGCGAGGCCAAGCTGGTGTAAAGAAATAATTAATCATTTTACATTTATATGGAACATATTTATGAATAATCTTATTCACTGTGGGTTTGGGAAAGATTTCCTAAATAGGACACAAAAAGCACAAACTTTATATAAAGAAAAAGATCAATCAACTGTCAAAAAAAAAAAAAACAACTTTTGGGCTTCCGTAGTGGCTCAGTGGTTGAGAGTCTGCCTGCCGATGCAGGGGACACGGGTTCGTGCCCTGCTCCGGGAAGATCCCACAGGCCGCGGAGCAGCTGGGCCCATGAGCCGTGGCCGCTGAGCCTGCGAGTCCAGAGCCTGTGCTCCGCAGCGAGAGAGGCCGCAACAGCGAGAGGCCCGCGTACCGCAAACGAAAAAAAAAGTTAGCTATTTGGGCCTCCCTGGTGGCGCCGTGGTTGAGAGTCCGCCTGCCAATGCAGGGGACGCGGGTTCGTGCCCCGGTCCGGGAAGATCCCACATGCTGCGGAGCGGCTGGGCCCGTGAGCCATGGCCGCTGAGCCTGCGCGTCCAGAGCCTGTGCTCCGCGACGGGAGAGGCCACAGCAGTGAGAGGCCTGCGTACCGCGGGAAAAAAAAAAAGGGTTTGACTGCTTCCCTCACATCCTGGTCTGCACACCTTACCAAGGCAGGTGGTTACTAAATGTGGCTATATCCCCAGAAAGATGCCCTCTGCCAGTTGCTGGGCAGTGATCAGGATGAACAGCTGGCAGTTCCTTAAAAAGTTAAACATACACTTACCATAGAACCCAGCAATTTCCCCTCCTAGGTCTGTGCCCTAGACAAATAAAAACTTATGTCCACACAAAACTCTGGATGTGAATGTACCTCAAAAAAAAAAAAAAAAAAATTTCTTGGATATGGAATCATTCTTTGTGTGGCAGTCAACAAATGCCTTTAAAAATGGATTCAACCGGAAATATCAGCTATTCAACACAAATTGCAGTTTTGGCTCTGCTTGATTTAATGTCGTGCTTTATTTAAAGGATGTATTGTCAGGTTATGGGTTTTCTGCGTTAGGCGTTTGTGGTTCAGTCTGCATTTGCTAAGGTCCTGCCACGAGCCAGGGATGTGAGGCTGATTGAAACATTCATTATCTGCTAACATAGAAGTTCTTGTGTGTGGACAACAGACAACAGAGAGATACTTAAAGATCCTGCATTGCTGGAGGGAGGCCCATAGCACTGCAGGAGCAAGTGCGTTAATCCCCTGTTGTGAGAAACCGATTACCCAGCCCTTAGCGGCAGTGGGAGTTGGCAGAGTTTCTGTAAAGGGCCAGGTAATAAGTTTCAGGCTTTTGTAGGCCTTCTGTCAGTGTCACAACTGCTCGGCCTGCGGTTGTAGTGTAAACACGGGCCGTGGAACATGTGAGTGAATGTGTTGCTAAACTTAATAAAAGCAGCCGGGGAGCCAGATCTGACCTGTGGGCACGGGTTTGCTGATGGCAGGCCTGTAATCACCATCGTTGGTTATCTCCCGGTTGCTGTGGGTCAGGAATCCGGGTTCAGCTCAGGCCAGCGCCTCTGGCTGAGGGTCTCTGAGTCAGGGCTGCCTCTTCTCGAGGCTGGAATGGGGTGAGTGGCCCCAGCGCGTTTTGTAGCCTAATTCCAGAAATGACTGCCGACCACCCCTACTGAATTGTCTCTCAGCGAGTCCAGCCCACACCGGGGAGGGAGCCATTACACACAGGTGCAATACTGTGAAATACTCATGACACATGGTAGAGAACAGGAAGGACCATCAGGCTGGATGTAGGGACCCCTGCAGTGGGGCAGAGAGATGGGGCTCAACTCCGAATCCACCAAGGAGAACTGGGGATTTACAGCGAAGGAGCAGGCGGGGGTCAGCAGATGGAAAGTTACTGAGAGGGAACATCCGGGTGGAGGGATTCTGGCTGAACTGACCTCCCAGGATTCCTGCTGAAGACAGGCCAGGACATCAGACATCGCCTTGGGGAGGGGTGGAGGCCGAGGAACCGGTCAGATACAGAGGGCCATCTGATCTGGAGGTTGGGGGTTCTGGCCAAGCTGACGGAGCAGGATTCCTGTGAAACCGGACACTCAGAAGTCAGGGCGTCCTCAGAAGGCTCAGCAGAAAGTCTTTGTGGGTGCCTGGAGGTGGCCTCCCCAGGGCTGCCGCAGGAGGTCCCAGAGGAGAGGCAGTGGGTGTGGTGCAGGGAGATGAGACCCACGTGCCCACTGGCTCTGCTGTCAAGTCAGCCTGAGCTCCTGGTCCAGAGTCTGTGCCTCTGTCTCTGTCGTCGTCGCGGTGCCTCAGCCTCCTGGGAGCATCATTTCCTTCCATCCTGCTCCTCTCGTCCCCGACTTCTAGTTCCATTTATTACTTTACAGCCAGGCTCAGGTAAACACTTGCTGAATGAAAGCGAAGGAGATCCAGGAAAGAAGCACATCTGCAGACAGGATGCTCCAAAGTCGCGGCCGTTCTCCCACGTCCGTTGTTGACCCCTCCTTCGCCCGCTTGGTGCAGGGGCACTGGGGTGGGGATAGCGGGTGCAGGGGCTCGCGGCCGCCCCGCCCACGTGCCCTCATGCTCCTGGGAGCTCCGGTCACCATCCCCGCCAGGCGGGCGGGCGTCCGGGCTCTGCTGAAGTACGAGAGGTGCGGGGACCAGGTTTTCCATCACGGTGGCTTCTTGCTAATAGACACTCAGCACAGGGTCGCTGAGTTGCAGGAATAAATGAAGGTCCTGGTACCTTGCTTTCGGCTCCGTGGTTCCTCGTGTCCCCCTGACAGCAGCATGGCCCTGCGGGGCCCATCACACATCCTGATGCAGAGCCACCCTGTCGAGTAGCTTCCCCGCTGTGACAGCAGCCTCCATCCGCTAGGCCGTCCAGACCTCTGGCGCCAACACCCTCCGCCCTGGCCCGTCTGCCAGCCTCCTCGGGCCATTTAAGGCCCTACACACCTCATGGCCGCCTTCCCGGGCCACTTATTCCCTGGACCGATTCCCAATTCACGTAACTCCTAGACTCTGATTGCTGGGTGAACAAGTGATACAAGATGGGTTTCTGTCCTACAGCCTCAGCTTCTTCCTGGTTACCGCTGGGCAGTCTGCTTCTTTTATTGGTTTTTCTATCACCCTCGTTATTATAACTCTTTGAAACCTCCCCTGTCATTGGTTTTCTTCACCGCACCTGCTTTCCTGAAACCACCGAAGCTCAATGGTGTAAGATTTCTCTCTCTGTCCCCCTCGTACTTGTGCAGATAAACTTCATGTGGGGACACATTCAGGTTTGCAGGGATGTTACGCAGCTAGTGCGCGGTTCCTCCCTTGTGTCGGTGTAACTGCTTCCCGTGCCCCCAGTGGGTCTTGCCCGGGCCCTCCTCCCCAAGCCTCTTTGACCTTTCCCCCTGCCCTCGGTGATAGACGGTCCCACAAACGCTGTGACTTTGGTCCCTTCTCAGCCGAGCCCTCGCAGCCCAGAGTTTGACCCCCCCGCCCCGTCACTGGCCCACGTCATCACCTCATCAGTCTTGGTTCTGGTAGGGGGCAGTGACAGTAGCAGGCTCTGGCTGGCTGAGGCAGGAAAGAATTTTACTGGAAAGAGTTCAGGTTGCTCACAGAATTGAGAGAAACGGGCAGATGGCAGAGCCGGGCTCGGGGCGGTGGGGGGGTGGGGGTGGCGGGAGGCTGGGAGACCCCCCCCAGCAGGCGCCCTGGCCGAGGTCCCAGAGCTGGACGGAAGCGTCCCGGCTGGAGCTCGGTGCTGCCGCCTAAGCTGCTTCTGTCCCTAAAGATGCCTCGTTGGCGGTGAGGTGCTGGAGCCAGGGTCTTGGGCCTGCAGGACCAGGAAGGAGCCACAGGGGCTCAGGGTCCACGGTTCTGGACCGTCTGCTCCTGGACAGGCGGGGCCCAACCTCAGGGCGCAGGATGAGGGGAAGGGTGGTTAGGCTGCAGCAAAGCCTGTGGCCTCCTCCTCAGCTGTGAGGAGGTCAGGGGAACGCGGGTGGTCCAGAGAAACTGAGTCAGGCTGAGGAGGAGCTTCCAGAGCTGTGCATGAGCCCAGGTGAATGAGCCCAGGTGCATGAGCCCAGGTAGGTGCGTGAGCCTGGATGCAGCCTTGGGGCTCAGGACCAGTGCTCAAGCATCCAAGTCCATGGGGAACGTCAGACGGGGGAGGGAAGGTAACCCGGCTCGTGCAGGTCTCCGTGAGTAAGCAGTTCACCTCGGCACCATCTACACCTGCACAGCGAGTGTACAGACTGCCTTCTGGATGAGGAAACATGGACGTCAGCCCCTGAGCCTTCATGCTGTTGTCTTCCGGCCTGTGCCCAGGTCGTGGCCGCACAGTTGATGCCCTGTCCCCGCCCCACTCCGTGCTGAAGGTGCTCAGCCATCTGTCTGACTCAGTGTTTCTACCATGATGGCAGCGTAAGGTGTGGATTTTGTCCTTGGGAGCTCTTCTTGTTTTGCTGTGCCTTCACTTTTGCCAGCATCTTACCCTCAGTAATTGATTTGGTGGGTTTTTAAAGTTTATCCTCTGAATACAGAATTCTTTTCTGGGTCTGAAAGGAGAAAACCGTCCCTTGAAATAATCCTGGTCATTTGTCTCTGTGGTTTAGAGTGCTCTCACCTGTGGAGTGCTCTTAATAGAACTCAGTCCACTTGGGGTGCAGCCTCGCAGACTCATCGCTGGAGGGCTGGCTGCTCTTGCTCGGTCCACGTGGCTCTGCTCGTTTGTTTGCACTGTTCGCAGTTTCCGTCTTTTCATGGACTGTCTTAGTAGACTGAGCTCTTTGAAAACTCGATTCTTTTCTTCTCTGTTTTCCCAGCTTAGTCACGTGACCTGGGCCAGGCTAGTTCTGACGGCATTTTTGCTGGCCCTGATGCCATGACAAGAGATTGTTCTGTTTTGCGCTGTGCCGTGCTCGGTGTGGACCCGGGACGGGGCAGGTGCACGTGGCCTCCTGCATGGAAACCGCGCCCTCCCCCGCCCCCATCAGCTCCAATTACAAGAGAGTTGGAGCCCCGAAGGCAGGAAGGCTTAAGGTTGCTTTTATATCATTTAAGTAATTAAATCTGAAAGACGTGGCGCAGGCGCTGCCCTGAGCTCCGGAGCTTCCCCTGCACAGACCTTTCCTTCCGCACCTTCCTGGGAGGTTTGTGGCTGAGGCGGGAGGGAGGGGGGCAGGACAGACACGGCGCGGGATAGGAGAGGAGGGAAGGGGTGGGAGCTGACCTGGACTCCCAGTGATTTTATCACGTGACCCGCCACCCTGCCCAGTTTCACGTGTAGGTGTGGGTGTTTCCAGCTGCTGAGTGAGCCCCGTGCCTGTTACTGGGTCCGGGCCCTGGGGTCTGAGCGTGGCCTCGTGCCTAGACCTGGGTGCAATCAGGAGGGGAAACGCACACAGTGATTAGAAGGAGGAAGGTCCATTGCAGTGATGAACTTCCTAACTCTAACGGGCTTGGGAACAGGGGCTGCAGGGGGGAGCCCACTGGGCGCGGGGCTGGGGGCCCAGGGCCGGGAAGAAAGCTCAGTATCTGAGCCCGCAGAGGGAGCCGGGAGCCGGCTGGTGGGATGTCCGCCTGGCCCAGCGCCCGGACCGGGTGAGAGCAGAGACCCGAGTGATGCTGTTGAGGAGCCAGCGGGCCTGCCTGAGGTCGGGTCGGGTCGGGCGTGACCACCGCTCCTGCAGACACGCAGACCCCCTGCCCCTGAGAAAAGCCAGGGGACTGGCCGAGAGCTTTCTCCCTCAGCCTGCGGAACGGCCTTCAGAAACCCACTTCACCCAGTGCGGGGAGGGGTGCCGGGCAGACCAGAAGAGGGGGACACGCGGGACACACGTGGGCCCACGGAGAGACGCCAGCCGGTGCCGGACACCACTGTTCGGGCCCCTCCGACGGTCCCGCGGGGGCATCTAAGGCTCGGCAGCTGAAACAGGTCCGGCCTTGCTGTGCACACCTCGTGAAAGTTGAAGTGAATGAAAGAAAAGAAAGCTTTTTAAAGTTATCAAAAACACACGGATTTTTCGGTTCCCCCACTTTATCTTGTCCGATATTTTTCAAATGTTGCTTAATGTGCTAAAATATACATGAAAACATGTTCTTTGTTGAAAAGAAAAGCAGTGAGACAGGTAGATTAAAATTTGAAAGGGTTGTTTTCACTTGAATGAAATGTTTCTTTCTGTCCGTTGTCCTGAAATTCTCATGGGTTTTTTTTCCTTGAGGAGGGCAGACCTCACAATTTGCTCGGTCACGGTCACAGGATAACTGGGCTGGCTTCCTCCCCCCAAGGTCTGCTGAAGGTCAGCTTTCAGGGAGCCGTCCCGGCTGAGTCAGAACTAAAATAAGGACCTAACGGAGAGCCAGAAAGCAAGTGGTGCCAGTGGCCACCATGGCCGTGGAAGGGCTCGTGGACACACTGCAGGGATTTCCTCGTAAACCGGGCTTTCTCTGAAGTCCACACTCTTGCGAAAAATGCTGCCCTTTTGTATTTGAAATAGGAGACCTTCTCAAGTTTGTCTCTTTTGGTCAGGACACAATAGATCCCTTAAAAAGGATGTTTCGGGGTGAGACGGTGTGTTTGTGGAGCACAGTATGAGTGCCAGGGAGAAGTGACCTGAGAGTGGAGGGCTGCTCCAGGGGCGTTTTCCCACGGAGACGGCTAAACACGCAGAGAAAACGGCCCAGCCTGTAAGAGGAATTGTGAGCATGTTCTTCAAGCTGACCGAACCCTGCTTGTTTGAGTGACCATGGGGACCCAGTGGGAGGGAACCTGGGAGCCCAGGATCAGATTCCAGCCGTGATGACAGTTTGGGGAGTGGGGGCAGTTTCTTTACTGAGGGGATGAAACCAGGCTGAGGTGGTGAGTGAGACCCTTAGATGGAGTCATGCAGTCCCAGGGGAGGGCGGCAGTCTGCCCACCAGCTGGCCCATCCCGTCCCCTGCGACTGCACACAGGGCTGGTCCAGCTGTTGGGAGATGGGAGAGCGTGATGGGGCCGGTGGCGGAGTGTGTCCGTGCCGCGCCAGCCCCTCTGCAGGGTGGAGCAGGTTTAGATCTTCCCAAATCCCATAGCTCCCAGGCCGCCCGGTCAGCACAGGCGGAATGTCAGAGGAGTTTCACAGGAGGCTCTGAGTGCCAGGCGGGCCTCAGAGGGCTGGAAGCTCCGGGAAAGCTCGGGAGAAAAGGCCTGGAGTGTCCCTGTCCTCTTGGATGGTGTCCTCAGTGCTGGGAATATTTGATCGTCACCAGTAAAGGCGATTGTAAACAACCACGTGGCAACAGCCCTCTCAAGTGTGTGTGGATTTTCACAAGAAAAGGGATCGGGTATTAGGCTGTCTCCACACACGGAGGTCTGGGGACGTCCCTCTGGCTTATACACGAGTTAACTTAAATTTTTCACCTGTTTGTGGCCTATCAGGATACGCCATACACCTGCTTTCATTATTAAAGAAAAGTGCACACTGACCAGAAGTCAAGTCCTTCCCCAGACCTCTAGTGTGTGGCAGGAATATAGTGAGTCTTCTCTGCCTTTTGCACACTTTCTGTAACAAGCTGCACCGTGTTTGGACCGACGGGGTCGGGGAGCCTAGCTCACCCCACAAAGCCGTGCAGTCTGGCCCTCCTGTCCCAGTACCCCATGTCACTGCACGCGGGGCTGCCCGCTTCACACATCATTCGCCAATTTTCTGCCATTAAAGATTTTGCCTTTTGCTCCTGTTGATGGAAATAATCAGTAAACAATGTAGAATAGGAATAGAAAGGAGTCTGGGGCGTTTTTCTGAGCCAAACTCAGAGGACTCTAGCCCGGAAGACAGCCTCTCAGGTAACTCTGAGGAACTGCTCTGGAGAAGCAGGGTTTTCAGCACAGTTTTATATTGCATCAGAACAAAGAACATTAAACAAGCCAGGGATGCATTCCTTCAAGTTTACAAACAACAGACCAGCACACACATACGCAGTGAGTCAGCGTGGCCTTGGCCCCTGGGGAAGGAGGCTTATCATCCAAGCAGGACCAGCCCTGGCGTCCCGGGAAGGGAGGCATTTCATCTTTATGTTAACAAGGACGTTCTTTACTTCTGGTCACTGTGCACTTTTCTTTAATAGTGAAAGCAGACGTATGGCGTATGCTTGATAGGCCATACACGGGCATGAGGTTTGACTTAACTTGTGTATAAGCCAGAGTGACTTCCCCAGACCTCCGTGTGTGAAGACGCCTTCCACGCTTCCCCGTCCCCCTGCTGCCTGGGCTGGGCCTGCACGGCAGGTGACAGGTGTGCAGCTCCCTCATTTCCACTTGGTTGGAGGAGGTGTGCAGCCGAGTCTCTTCACTCTGGCCCGTCGCTGTGGATGATTTCCTTCTCTGCAGCCAGGAGCCGGGAACAGTTTAATGGACGGGGCAGACGTCATGGGAGCAGCAGTGCCCTGTCCCTCCCGTCCGTTGGAGGGAATGGGGCATTTGTGCTGGACGGGGATGTGAGAAGGACCTTTCCAGCACCAGTATCTTTACTGCACGTCACGACTGTTTTGTTTCAATAGGAGAGGAAATTCAGAGTAGGTTTTCCATTTCACTGAAATAGAGAAACAGTGAAAATAGCTGGTTTGCCATCCCCACACTCCGAACGCCCCGGGTTCCTGTGGATAGAGGTTGGAGAAGCTCCTGCCAGGCGCCGGGGTCACATCCACACAGCGACTCTGCCTGTGTGACAGGGGCAGCATTAACAGCATGTTTCCTATGTCAGGGCCCGCTTTTTACAGGCAGTTGGTCAACATGTTCAGCCATGTAGCTGAGGACCTACTGTAGAGCACAGGAAACTCTCGGTACTCAGTACTCTGTAATGACCTATATGGGAAAAGAATCTAAAAAACAGTGGATCTATGTGTATGTATAACTGATTCACTTTGCTGTACCCCTGAAACTAACACAACGTTGTAAATCAGCGATACTCCAATAAAAATTGTTTTAAAAACGCAGATGAAATATTTGGTAGTGATGCATGTAATTCAGTTGTTGCTATTTGAGGGAATTTGAATTTAAAAGGTACCAGTTATTAAAAAGTTGCGTTTTTGACTTTGCCAACCATGCTCAGGCTTACACTCAGTGTTTGAGCTGCCCTTTCTTGGTCTGTCGCCTCTGAGCAGGTTATTTGCCTTGGGCAGGGTGTTCCCTCAGGGGCGGAATTTGTCCTGGCTGAAATCATGGCATTAGCTGGGTTGATGGACTTGAAGCCTTCTGTGCAGGACACGGGAGTGGTCAGCTCAACAGCGGACGTGCTGAGTGTGGTTTGCCATCTAACACGCAGTCAGGCACACTCAGCCAGGGTCCCAGATCCTCCTGCCTGCTCTGGTCTGAATGTTTGCGCACCCGCTCAATTCGTGTACAGAAGTCCTAACCCGCGATGTGGTGTTAAGAGGGGATGAGGTCGGGGAGCGGGGTGACGGTCTCGTGAACGCGATGCACAGAGCCCCTGCCCCTGCACTGTGTGTGGGCTCAGCGAGGAGGTGCCGGCCAGGACCCAGGGGAATGGGAGAGTCCTCACCCCACGCGGCTGTGCTGGTGCCTTGGTCTTGGGCTTCCAGCCACCAGGACCGTGAGACATGAATTTCTGTTGTGTATAAGCCACCTGGTCGGTGGTGTTTGGTTACAGCGGCCCTAAAGGACTGAGCCACTGCCTGGCATGCAACACGTCTCTCCACTCTGGATGGACGTCTGGGGTCCAGGCCTGTCCTGGGGGATCCCCCGGAGATCCATGTCAGCCTTGGTGAGGAGGAGGCCTGAGCTGGTGATGGAAACTCTCGGGAAGAACCTTTGGGAACCCAGGACCCAGGAAACCACCTTACAGGCCCACTGTTCAGAAAAAAATGGCTTTGGGATATTTTATAAAACAGCTTCCCACCTGCTTCAAGGGCTGTTCTGCTGCGCTGTATGGCCCATAGTGATTTCAGTCAAGGGAGTTCAGATAAATGTTTCTCTCATGGTTACGATCACAGTCGAAAAGGATTGTTTGCATTTCTAAGAGTGACACTATTAAGTGCCCAGAATGGGTTAAAAGTAACAAAATGGGGCTTCCCTGGTGGCGCAGTGGTTGGGAGTCCGCCTGCCGATGCAGGGGACACGGGTTCGTGCCCCGGTCCGGGAAGATCCCACATGCTGCGGAGCGGCTGGGCCCGTGAGCCGTGGCCGCTGAGCCTGCGCGTCCGGAGCCTGTGCTCCGCAACGGGAGAGGCCACAACAGCGAGAGGCCCGCGTACCGCAAAAAAAAAAAAATAATTAATTAATTAATTTTAAAAAAGTAACAAAATGCCTGGCTATGAACATTGAGCGACGGTGTTTATTTGGCCTCAGATTACCCCTTGCCCTCTTGGAGAAATTCACGCGTCTTTGAGCTCCACTCCTCCGCATGGCTGGATGGGGACGTGAGGGACCAGCCGACTGTCCTGTGCAACCCTTTGGGCGCGTGGTGCCCTGACCAGTGGATGCCACGTAGTCACGGCTCTGCCCTCGGTTCCAGGGCCCGGGGACAAAGGCGCTCGTCACCTGCATGAGCAGTGGAGGGAACACGTGCATCCCCCGGGCAGCTCCTGCCACACGTGAACGTGCCTGTGTGCTGAGCGGGCGCCTCTTACGTACCGGTTAGGTCTGTAGAATCGTGAGCACATAACAGAAGTTCCGTATGTTCAGATGTGACACGTGTGATGTAAGAAAGTTACTTGAGCAGTTACTTTTTAAGAAGCTGAGACCCCAGCAGAAGGGCTGCCGAGTCCGGGCGCCCACCCGCCCCCCTGGGACGCCCTGCGGGCCGAGGCGACCATCCGTCCACCCCTCCCCGTCAGCCGGCGGCCCTGCAGCCTCGCCTCTCGCTCCTGTGTTGTCTGAGCATCAGGGGCGCGTGGAAGGCACAGGGACTCCCCGCTGCCCTGAGAGTTTCTCTGCGAGAACCGGCTCCTGGGATGAGGCCGGTAGGGGGAGATGGGTGATGAAAGGCCCACGGCCCTTGCATTTCCTCCCCTCAAACCTCAGCCTGCCCCTCAACCCAGCTCCCAGTTAGGCTACGCCTCGGGGATTAAAACAATGAAAGGAGGAAAGAATGAGAGGCGGCAGAAGTGTAAGCAGACGGAGCCTCGTCTACCCCTCCGCATCGGCCGCGGTGCCCTTGTGCTGATGGGCAGAGGGCACCTGGGGCTTGGACTCCGGTGGCAGGTCGGTCTCTCTGGGGCGACCGTGCGCCCTCGTCAGCACGGTTCCAGCTGGAAGGAGAGGAAACTGGGACAAAGGAGGGTCTCCTGCTTCGCCTTCACACAGTGCTCCCGAAACAGCAGAGCCTCAAGAGCGGAGGGACTCGTTACTAAGTTTCCAGCACAGTCTGAGAAGGACCTCGTGGAGGGTGTGGAACAGTTTGTAGCTGGGGGGGAGCAGGGTCGGGTCCCTCATGACCTCATTCCACCCTGCTGACACCCCACAGGGCCATCTCCAGACCCCGTTGCCTTGGGATTAGGCTGTCAGTATGAATTCCGGGGACACAGAGATTCAGTCCACAGCAAAAGCGTTCTCTAAATTACAGTTATGTGGATGGAAAACAGACTAGTGTGTTGCTGGAGGGTGGGTGTGACCATCAGAGGGGACGTGAGACAGGTCTTTGTGGGGATGGAAAAGCTCCAGGTCTGGATGGGGGTGGCGGTTGCACGAATCTACAAGGTGTGACAAGGTGACACAGACCTGAACACCCATCGCGCTGGCATCAGAGTGCTGGTTTTGATTGTATGTAAGACGTTAGTCATTGGGAAGCTGTGTAAAGGGTACAAAGGTCTTCTCTGTACAGTCTTTGTAACTTCCTGTGACTATAAGTATGTCAAAATAAAAAGTTTAAAACGTGATTGCAGGTCCTTCACATTATCTTTAATTCCTTGCTGGATGAGAGACTTCCTTGCGTCGTGTGTTCAGGAACCATCAGCTTCTCCGCAGTCCTGCTTTCCTGCCTAGTAGAGATGGGACTAGTCATGATGGAGGGAATGAGATAATTGGTTACTTTTTTAGATGTGCCAACAGCGGCTGATTTTCATGGTTTTCCAGACCAGGTAGATGGATGATTAGCCCCTTTCACTCACCAACAAGTACCTGTCACGCATCTTTGGGTGTGTCAGTGTATGTCTGCATATCTATGTGTGTGTGTGTGTGTGTGTGTGTGTGTGTGTGTGTCTCCACACCAGCTGTCTCCTTCCCTCTCTATTCCGCATGGTCACTGTAAACAAACATTTGTTAACCACGAGGCTGTTTCTTTCCTGTTTAGAGATGGCGAGCCTCCTGCTCCATCCCCTGCAAGCTCTGGGCCAGGGCCATTCTGACCTGTACCCCGAGATCCTTAGGGTTCAGAGTGGGGAGAGCATGTCTCATTGTCTGCCTCTAGCCCCATTTTGTATGCACTACCCAGCCTTTCTAGATAACCTGTTTTGCTCTCCCGTAATTACGTGTAACCGTTTTCCCACAGAGAGTTAGCATCTTATCCCAGGGATCAGACCGCCTGTGTTTAAATCTCGACTCCCCCACCTACTTACTGGTTATCCAGCCTCTCTGTGCTCCGGTTTCCCCACCTGTACCTCCTGGGAACACGGCAGTGAGCACCTTAGGAGCGCTGTTTACAGTTCTGGCCGTCATGCTGCAGACGTCTCAGACGCGTTTTGTCTGTTTGCTGATGATTTCGTGGCCCTTCTTTCTCTCGTGTGACCTGCTCTCTCAGTCAGTGTGCCTTCCACCTGCTCCCTAGGTTTTCCTTTTTTCTTTTTGATTGATTAAAGCACTAAATATTGTTTTTTGAAAAAAACCCACTAAATATAATTTCAGCATCTTATATACCATGTAGGTTTAAATTTTTTTCATTTTTAAAAAAATATTTTCTTGACGTTTTAAAATTTAAGTATAGTTGTACAATATTGTTTAAGTTACAGGTGTACAATACAGTGAGTCACCATTTTTAAAGGTTGTACTCCATTTATGGTTATTAGAAGATATTGGCTGTATTCTCTGTGCTGTGCAGTATAGCCTTGTAGCTTATTGGTTTTTGCTTTTTGGGGTTTTTTTTGCGGTATGCGGGCCTCTCACTGCTGTGGCCTCTCCCGTGGCGGAGCGCAGGCTCCGGACGCGCAGGCTCAGTGGCCGTGGCTCACGGGCCCAGCCGCTCCGCGGCACGTGGGATCTTCCCGGACCGGGGCACGAACCCGCGTCCCCTGCGTCGGCAGGCGGACTCTCAACCGCTGCGCCACCAGGGAAGCCCAGATTATTTGTTTTATACGTAGTAGTCTGTGTCTCTTAACCCCCTGCCCCTGCCTCCCCTCCCCCTCCCCTCTCCCCACTGGAAACCACTAGTCTGTTCTCTGCATCTGTGAGTCTGCTTCCTCTTTGTTGTGGTCACTAGTCTGTTGTATTTATTAGATTCCCACCTGTTCCCCTTGGTCTGGTGGGAGGCACAGGGGTGCCGGGAGATCGGTTTGGAGAGATTGGGCCCCTTTCACTGCCCCAGGGCACCGTGTCCTCATCACTTCACTGCTGACCCTGGTGCACTGGAGCCGACAGTGGTGTGCAAGGAGCACAGCGAGCCTGCAGCGCATCCTTTATCCTTTATCCGTGATAAAGACCCAGAAGGACTGGCTGCCTTGGTTACAGGCTCAGCTGGGGCCAAATGGAAGGAGTTGTATGTAACTGGATGCCGGCTCTTCCCCTGCAGAGCCTGGGACTGAGCTGTCACTGCGCCAGAGCCACGGAGCAGGGTTCACGCTTGCACCCCCTGCACAGCTGTTCCATCCCCCCGAGGGCGGCCAGGCTGCTGCACAGCTGGTCCCGTGTGTGCAGGGAGAGTTCCTGGAGCTTCCAGACCCTCAGCGAATCCACACCGTCTCGGGCACAACTGCCTTGCCCGGAGCTCTTAATGTGAAGCGGCCGGTGCGACCCTGGAGCCGCTGACGTGAGGGAGCGGGGAGGGGAGTGACCGGGACGCTGCCTGGGTGTCGCGCCTCCGTCCCGATCCCTCCAGTCCCCCCTTCCGCTCCGCGATGGCACTCCCGGGCCCGGGCCCCGCTGCCATCCTGGAGGGCGAGGGGGTCCCCCCGGCGGCCTGTACCGGGGGACACCGGGCGCCCTGCGGCCAGGATGAGAGGGCCGTGTCCAGGCTGCAGCGCAGGAACAGCGACGTCAGGGTCTGCTAGGAGTTTTGTGACTTCTACATCAAATTGTGAGTGCCCCTCCCAGCCCTGTCCTGGGGCTCGAGTTCCCTGCCGTGGGCTTTGACATCACCCCACCGTCAGTGGGGCCTCCCGGGGTGGAGGGGGCGTCCAGGACGAAGTGCAGGAAAGGAGGAGGAGAGCTCCGCCTTCAGTGGCTGCCCGTGCGGCCCTGAGGTCTCCCTGCTGGGGGCTGGGAGTGCCCGGGGCCTCCAGGGAGTCATTAGCCACCAGGAGCCTTTAAGGGGCCTGATGCTCTGTTTCCACCCATCCCTTCCCTGCGCTTTGGCAACAGATGTTGCTTCTCTTTACAACGGCCTGAGGAGCTCTGAGACTAATTGGGCAATTATAATTACACTGTAACCAAAATACTTGGTAAACTGGCTCGAGGTCCGCAGGCTTTGATAAACGAGGCACTTGAGCGAGGGAAAGCTGAGGAGGTCAGGTGTTCTGTGTGCAGCTGATGTGTGGAAGCAGGCCGGCCAAAGCAGTTCTGACCGGACAGTTATGAAGGCTTTTCTGTTCCCCGAGGTGTACGTTTCCAGACGTGGAAATCCTTTTCTGAAAAATTAGCCTATTAATTATAACCAACCAAGTGACAGCTCTGTCATCCCTGACTTTTAATAAATAGCTTCTATCATCTGTGTTAACTGTGACAGTCACTGTGGAAAAGAATGTGTGTGTCAGTTTCCCATCCAGGGGATGTTGGCTGTCGGTGACACTGTGCCTGCAGGTTCGGGGGTGTATGGGAACGCTCTGTATCTTCCACTCAGTTTTGCTGTAAACCTAAAACTGCTCTAAAAACAGCCCATTAAAAAAAAAAAAAAAAGACAGTGCCAGAGGGCCAGAGACAAGACAGGAAGGGAGATAATGTAAACAGTTGAGTAGGTGGGTGAGACTATTGGTCGGTTGTTTTCCTGGAAGTTTCCGCTAACGTTCTGTTTCTTTTCTTTTCCTGCTTGTTACTAAAATGAGTGCTTCTTCAAAAATACATATTACTTTATCTCTAAGACTACTTTATTTTTCCTGTGTGTGGGGAAAACTTGTTTGTATAACGTATCTGTTTTCTAACTATTTGAGTATTTGAAGTTGAATGTAAACGGTCTATAGTGTAACGAGTATAAATAGGTCAATGATAAACATTTTGATCCTGGGACCCGTTTACATTCTTAAAACAATATTGAGGTCTCCAAATAGCTTTTGTTTTATCAGCATTTACTGTATTAGAAAATAAAACTGAGAAAAATTTTAAGTATTTATTAGTTTCATGTAAAATAACAATAAGCTTATCATGCATTAATAATATTAATACATATTAATATTAACTAACTTTTTATGAAAAATGCTTCCCAAATGAGAAAACTTGGGGGGAAGAGTGGCATTGTATTTCATTTTTGCAAATCTCATTGATGTCTGTCTTGATAAAACTGTTTCACCTGCATTCATCGTTCTGCAATATGTTGTTTCACCTGAAGTTTATAAAGAAAATGTGGCCTCCCACAGAGATGTGGGAAAAGGGAGGACATTTCCACCCCGAGAGGGTCACTGATCTAGGAAATCATGAGTCAGGATGTTCCAGGATTTCTTCTTTTGTAGCTCTCTTGGGGTTCTACTAAAATCATTGAGAATTTGGTGACTCTTTTGAGGAAGTTTTAAAGTAATAATAATGCTTCATATTTGAGTAGCATCTTCTGGTTTCCAAAGTGGTTTTATATACTTTTTCTTATTTCGTCCTCAAAATGGTCCTAGGCCCATGGGGGCAGCTGTGGGCTGAGCACACCTCGTCGAGGGACACCTGTGGATGCTGCCCCCCCTTTTGGAGAAAGGGGGCAACAGGCCTTTCCAGAGCTTTGATAAAACTACTGCTATTCGTCTGGCTTATGGCAAAGCCAGGTGACGAAGGGAGTTGATGGGTTTTTCTCCCTGATCCACAGTAATTTTGCAGTGACAAAGTAGAAAATTCAGTTTAGTATGAGACTCAGGTCAGGTTTGCCACAAGCAGTGGGGCTGTCTCCCTTCCTGCCTTTTCTGGTGGTGTTTTAATTGAGTTTTCCTTGGTGTGTGGTTGTGAACATGGCACTTCTGGTGGAGTGTGAATACCACAGGGCAGGATACTGCTGGGTGAGAGCTTTGGGGGAAGAGGGCGGGGTTGCCTTCCGCTGGGGTAGGCGGGGGTGAAGCATGCGCCGTGCCAGCCTTGCTAAGGAAGCAGCAGTGAGATGTAGGCTGTGATGGGACAGGGCAGCCCGTCTGCCTGCGGGATGGACCCCCGCTCACCTGCCGCTTGGGGGGCTGAGAAGGTTCAGAGGACGTCGGCGATGACTTCCCCAGGTGGGCTGACTGGGTGCCTGGGTGGACAGAAGCTGCCCCGGGGCCGGCCACAGAGCAGAGCGTGTGCTCTGAGTGGGGTCTGGATATCTGAAAATAAACTTGCAAACCACGAAGCTGGCTGGGCCAGCGCCTGCTCTGCCTGGGGACCTTCCCACCTGGAGGCCATTCTTTTATGTGAGATTCAGAGGAAGCAGTGGTCTGGTCACGGGCTTGATTGGATGGTTTTCCTCCAGGCTGCACAGGGTTGGGTGGGGCGTGGGCCTTTACTGGAAGCACCCGCGTGTGCTGCGGCCCGGACTCACCAGCCAGGGTCTCGTAGTGGTTCCTCTCACGTCCTCTCGAGCATTTGACGTGACGCCTTCATCTGGTTGTGACTCGTGGGCGAGGGACCTGGATTCTGGGCGTGTGTCTCCCTTGAGCTGGACGGCTTTGCAAGGTTGGGCTCGCTCGTCTCTGAACCTGCACTTCACCGTCTGTAAAATGATCTTCAGAGTGGAAGAGTCTGTGCTTTTAAGATACACTTTGTAACGTTAGCGTCCAACATTTGTCTTCCCAATTGGATTATAGGGCTAAGGCGATTGGCGGGTTGTAGAGCTACTGAAGCTGCTTTCCGCAGGCCCTCCCGGCGGGTGCGAAGGGGCCTGCGTCTGAACGGGCCTTCAGCGTGTCCGGACCCACGTGAGGGGGACGTAATGAGGCCGCTTGTCAGGCTGTTGGCTCAGCCCTTGAGGCGGCTCTCGGTGCCCCCTGCATCCCTGCCTCCTGGAAGGCGGCGTGGGTGCGCTCGTGGGCATTTGGCAGGGGATGCAGGAATGTCTGTGAACCAGAGGGTCTGCACCCCGGACGCCGGGTGGGGTTGAGAGCTTGGGTCGCAAGCGGGAAACGGGCTTTATGGACAAGATACGATTGTTGTGGCTTCAGACTGAGCTCCCAGGAAGGGCCGCCGTCCGTGACCTGTGTCCCTTGTGTGTTGCAGCAACATGGCCAACGCCCTGGCCAACGCCAGCTGTGAGCGCTGCCGGGGAGGCTTCGCGCCCGCCGAGAAGATTGTCAATAGCAACGGTGAGCTGTACCACGAGCAGTGCTTCGTGTGCGCCCAGTGCTTCCAGCAGTTCCCCGAGGGCCTCTTCTACGAGGTGGGTGCCGGCGGCGGGCGGCGGGCGGGCGGCAGCCACAGGCAGTGCGCGAGGGCAGGGGTGGCCCTGGGCAGAGACGCTGGCGGGTCCCTTGGGCTCGCCCGCCGGCCCTGCAGGTGCCCCCCGCCCCGCCCCAGCACGGCCCGCTTCCTCGTGCCCCATGACTCCCAGCACCTGTGTCCTAAAGGGGCTCTTGTTTGGGGGGGGTGGGGAGGGGGCACCCCCTCCATATCCAGCTCTTCCCTGTGTCTCCTCTTCCCCAACACTTGTTCTCCCTGATCCTGTGGTGTCAGCATGTGGCCCGCGCTCGCTTGTGTTCATTCTGACCAGTTCTGGAACCCCCTTCTCACGTCTGCTTTGGGGGGGGGTGGGCTGGTCTAGGGATGACCCCGAGCTGTGAGCGAGGACGACAGTGTTTGTGTGTGTGTGTGTGAGCGCGTGCGCGTGTGTGATCACCTCCTTACGCGTTTGCACGTGTCTCTATGTGATGATACGTATACGTAGAGTTACGTGATACCCAGAGATGGCCGCTGCTGGATTTCTCCTCCTTCTACCAAGCAGATTTTAAACTTTTTCTGTTTTACAGGCCGTTCCTGAGGAAGGAGCGGTGGTTTTTAAAGGTCATTAGTAAGTCAGTAGTTGGCCAACTCGACAGCATTTTCCCATAGAAACGGTGCCCCTGGGAGGGAAGCTCCCGGCCAGCCTGCGGCGCAGCGTGTCGGGACACAGCTCAGGGAACACCATGTTGTTCACTCAAACGCAGTTTTCCAGCTCCTGCTGTGTCCCAGAATCACACATTCCCTACGACAGAAACCCGTGCAGTTGGAACGAGAATCTCTCTCTCCGTGCAGGGAGATGGCTTTCGGGCTGGGAACGGCAGGGGGAAGTTTGGGGGGCTGAGCGGAAGAGGGGACCCAGTGACCCACAGCCGGAGGGTGAGGGGAGCAGGGGGAGGCGGGTGGGGCGGGGGCTGAGGTCTCACGAGGCTCTCTGGCCCCTAAGCCGGAGCAGGGCGGTCAGACCCAGAGCACATTTACGGGGCTCCAGGGAGCCTGCCCCCGAGCAGACATTGGTCTCCACACACCTGGAAAGCCTTTTCTTCCTTGAGGCCCAGACAGGCTGAAACGCCCTTGCTGACAGCAGATGAGTGACATAAATGGGCTTAGAACCTAGTTTGGTCCTCTAATATCCGATATGGTGTTCTTCCCCTGACATACTCTTTTCAAATCTAAGATCTTTTTATTGAAATGAGTAATTATGACAAAGGGCTTAGGAGAGAGATTCCAGGGGAGTAAGAGAGAAGAAAGGCAGGCTCTGTTTTCCAAACATTTGTCTTATTTCCATGGCCCGCTCTTCGCTCTCTGTCACTTTCTCTTTCCCATGCTGTGCGTCTGCCGGCCACGTCGGGCAGCAGGACCGGGTGATGGGCGTGAAGCAGGCGGCACGCGCATTGCCCGTCGGTTAGCTGGCCCCAGACACGCTCCAAGCAGGGTCCCCGTCCTCGCACTGCTGGCCCTCTGTGCTGGATGGCGCTTTGCTGTGGGGCGTCCCGTGTGTCGTAGGGTATTAGAAACGTCCCTAGTCTCTCCCCTTACATACCCAGTTGTGACAACCGGAAGTACCTACATGCATTGCCGGCTTTCCCCTGGGGAGCACAGCCACCCTCAGCCGAGACCTGCTGCACTAACACCTCTTCCCGTAGGTAATGAACTTCCCTGCGCTGGGAGCAGGTTGGTTCTAAATGGCTCGTTCCCCAGGCCGTGTACGCAGAGCCCTGCACAGAACAAGACCTCCTTGTGGTCCGTCTCTAAGAATCTGACTGTAGTCAGAGTGGATGCTTGTGCCATAAAATATACTTAGAAAGTACTTCTAGAAAGAACTCACTTAAGAAAGACCCTAAAGAAAGCATACACCTTCTTGTGTAAATTGGCACAGGGAGATAAGTATAGGGGCAGACTTCGGATAGTGTGGGTTTGGGTGCAGACCACCCAACAAAGTGAGTATTGCAATAAAGCGAGTCGCACAGATTTTTTGGTTTCCCCGAACATAGAAAAGTTATATTTACAGTATATGTAGTCTATTAAGTTGCAGTAGCATAATGGCTAAAAAACAACATACACACCTTAATTAAAAATAACGCTGTCGGGCTTCCCTGGTGACGCAGTGGTTGAGAGTCCGCCTGCCAATGCAGGGGACACGGGTTCGGAAGATCCCACATGCCGCGGAGCGGCTGGGCCCGTGAGCCATGGTCGCTGAGCCTGTGCGTCCGGAGCCTGTGCTCCGCAACGGGAGAGGCCACAGCAGTGAGAGGCCCGCGTACCGCAAAAAAAATAATAATAATAATGCTGTTGGAAAAGTGGTGCCGACAGGCTCACGGGAAGCAGGGTTGCCAGAAACCTTCAGTGTGTAGAAAACACGCTGTCTGCGAAGTGCAATAAAATGAGATGTGCTTGTACGCATCCTTGGGCAGCTCATCACTCAGCTGTAATGAAAACATCGTTGTCATTTACCAGAAGCCAAGACACACTTTCTGTGTAGTAACTAGAACCGGCTCCCCAAGCTGAAATTCAGTTTCTCTCTTCAAAGATTCTACCTCTACATTTTAATTTTAAATAACTTTCAATTACTGATGATTATGAAAGTTATCCATCTTTTTTTTTAATATAAATTTATTTATTTGTTTATTTTTGGCTGTGTTGGGTCTTCGTTGCTGTGCACGGGCTTTCTCTAGTTGCGGCGAGCGGGGGCTACTCTGGGTTGTGGTGCGCGGGCTTCTCATTGCGGTGGCTTCTCTCGTTGCGGAGCGCGGGCTCTAGGCGCCTGGGCTTCAGTACTTGTGGCTCGAGGGCTCTAGAGCACAGGCTTAGTAGTTGTGGTACGCGGGCTCAGTAGTTGTGGCTCACGGGCTCTAGAGTGCAGGCTCAGTAGTTGTGGCGCACAGGCTTAGTTGCTCCGCGGCATGTGGGATCTTCCTGGACCAGGGCTTGAACCTGTGTCCCCTGCATTGGCAGGAGGATTCTTAACCACTGCGCCACCAGGGAAGTCCCCGAAAGTTATCCGTCTTTTAACTTTATCCGTATCGGAAGACTGATCAAATAAGAATAAAACACTGCGTGTGATTCGTGATCCTTACTTTGGTGTTGTGGTTAAATCTTGAGAGGGAAGCCTGTCTTAATGGGCTGTCAGTGTTGCCCATCATTCTCCAATAACGTGGAGAAGTATTTGTAAAGCAGCCAAGTCACAGGCGGTTGATTAAATGCCATTTCCAGGAGGAAACACCCATTTTTGGCCCCCAGGCCCTGACACTGTGTGTGGCCATGACACACCAATTCCTGAATCTCATTTTGTGACATCAGGGATTTCCTCCAAAAGGATTTTCTTAATTTTTTCCCAAAGGAAATGGTTTGTGAAATAAAGTGGAACCAACAGTTCCAGAGTGACGTGATTCCAGAAAAGTTACCGACAGGATGGAGTGGGGGAGGCCAGGCAGCCTGCTCAGCTCGGCTCAGGACACCTCACCTTTCTCTCTCCTTAGTGTGAATTCCCCCAATGTGACCCCCGCCCCCCCATCACAAATGCATAACAGGAAAGACCAATTTGTGGTGAGTGATTTAGTGGGAAGACTTTACAAAGAGGTTACTTCCCTATTATGGAAGGAATCGTGATTCCTCAGGAAGCTGGACCCTGGGGGCAAGGCTGGTGGGCAGGAAACCTGGGAAGACTTCTCACATCTGCACGTGGCTGGAGGTGAGACCATCAGCACAGTTTCAAATTCTGAGCTTTCTTTAAAGCGGCAGGATTCTTCTTCTCCCTCAAAGAGAATCTTCACGGAACTCCAAACCAAACTTAGAACCATTAAAAGCAGGGCTGTTCTTGGCCAGGGTCCCCTCCCCATCCTGGCGGGTCCCAGGCTCCTTTGGCATTTTGTTAAATGCTGCGAATTTGGAGCATTAATTTTTCTTATTCTACAGACTTGTTCTATGATAAACCAGTTCTGGGTTGTACCTAGAAAGACAGTATTCATGGAAGTTTGATTCTTCCAACTTGATGCGTTCTGACTTTTCTTCATTTCACACCCTAGAGTTTTACTTTGGATCAGCCTCCGGCCTTTCTCCTGCGCTCAGAAATCGAGCCATAGTATGTCTGATCATTTCTACATGCTTAGAAAAGAGGCAGCTCGTTCTAGCAAAAGAAGCTCTCCTTTTGCAGAAGTCTTCATTTGGGGGAGCACACCCTGGGCATGCCGGGGGGTTGCCATAGGGATGGCTTCAAGGGCCCATTTCTGGACCCTCAGATTCTGGTCTCAGGGACTGTTCATCCTAAAATTGATTTGCCTGATGATATTTTTGTATTCCCGATAGCACTTAGTCCTCGCCCCTGACGAAAGGAAGGGATGTGAAATCCTAGTCTGACGAATTGCTCTAGGACCCCAATCAGAAGAGATTTTTGGGGGGGTCCCTAAACCCACAGGGCTACCCACCTTTCCCGGCCTTATGTATTCTCTTGCTAAGGATGCAGCCCAGCTGAGGAACCGTATTGGGTGTTCTGTATGCAGATAGATGGCAGGTTTGGGAATGTGGGGAGTCGTCGTGACAACTGTCTTTTAGGACTTGGCCCTAATTTCAAAAGGACTCATCGTTTTAAGGCAGAGCGAGGCGTGCAGAGAGGCTGCGGAAGGGCAGGCGTGGTGGGAGCCGAGCAGAGCAAGCGTGACGCTCACCGGGCGCCGAGCAGGTCACGGTCCAGCCGGGCTGCGTCCACGGCAGGGTCCTTAAGCCCCACGGTGTCCTGCCCACCTGAATCACAGCTTTAAAGACTTATTCCAACCACAACCGGCCCTAAGCTTCTCAGTCTTCTACTAACAAATACAGCATAGATGCCAACTGCTGGCCCCCTTTTGCTTTGTTTTTTTAAGCAATATGTGTCTTTCTCTTTTCATTAAATGCAGAGTCATTGCTGGTCATTTCTTTTATTTTTCTCCTTACACTTGATTTTAATGGGTCTCAAAAGTCTGTGACAGATCTTTGGTCGAGTTATTTCCATCGAAAATACTGATTTTAAAAACGGATAAATGAAAACTGCCACTCGCGCGTGCACACAAGCCACAAAACACTCTCCTCCTGAAGGCTTTACGATGCCTTGTTACCATTACCCAGCCTTTCACTAGTAAACTTAAGTGGCAAATTGAGACAGTTTGAGTCTCCTTCCTCCACTGAACAAGACGGGGTGGCAGGTAAAAAGTTGATCATTTCTAAGTACAGTTATTTCTGCATTTTTATATTATGTTTCTTTAAAAAATTACTGCTAAAAGCTCAATATCAGATTTCTATGAATGTACACAATATACACTCAGTAAAGGAACATATCTCACTGATAGATAATGCACTGTGGCGGAATACTGAGTAACAGTGTATTGAGTTAATATCTTCTGTTTGTAACTTTAAAAAATAGACTCATTAAATGTATCAGAGCTCATTCATTTGAGTTTAAAAATGAAGTAAGACTTTTTCTGGCACAAGATAAATCTGCTTTGCCCGGAATGCCAGTTAAGCTGTAGGGGTTGTGGTCAATAAATTGAATGAGCTAAATCTGCAGCTAATTTCCGTAATTGAGGAGACTGAGTTGACAACTGGAACATCATTAAGCATGGATTTTGATCATCAAACAATATGTGATTTTGACAAATAACTTGTAAGGAGCTCAGAGATTCAAAGGGACGCATTATATAATTCCCACGACTTATTTACGTGAAAAGGGTACAAGCAACCCCCAAAACAGAAAATAAATCTAGAATTAATGTTGAACCCTGAGTCTTCCAGGGGTCAGTCATCTTTATCCATGGAAGCAGGAAGTAATGGTGAGGCCAAAGAGTGGCGCTGCTCATCTCATTAGGGTTTGCTTCTCATGTAAATAATTAAATAGTGAATCAAATGTAACATTCGTAACATACCTATGTTTTCATCATTTGTATACCAATAATCATTGTAATGATAACTTGATCCAGAAGAAGAATGTTAACCTTTAGGGCCTTATGGATTTGGAAAGTAAAACAAATTTTAAAGTTTCACAATACATTTTAATTGCAGAGAAATATGGTAGGATGATCAGTTAAAGACCTTAGTGGAAAAAGTATTGTTGTAGCATAAAACTCTTGGGGGGAAATGAAAGGAAAACAGTTCAAGGAGAGAAATGAAGGATAAATTTTCCACCTGTAGGAGAAGAATATTTTTTAAAACGGGTTTTGGCCCCGTGTAAAAATGTTTACGTTTTAACAAAATATGCTAGCATATTTACTGTTCGTAAGTACGTATTTTCACCGTGGGGGGAGGTTTGTACGTCTGTGCACATTTTCCAGGGGGGTGTCTGTGGCTCTTGTCCGATCGCTCCAGGTGGAGCCAGTGTGGAGGAGCTCACCCTTCTCTGGGGGCGGAGGATCAGTTCTGGCCTCAGTGGGTCTTTCCTGTGCCCACACTAGGTGCCGGGAAGGTACCAAAGTGTGTCTGCCTTTACATATCTCAGGAGGATTACAGATTCTGGGCAGAGCACTAGTCCAGAAACCTCTTTCCTACAGTCTCCGCAGAAAAATTCCATTCATCCCGGGATTGTTTCCTATTTACAAGCCGCTGGTACTTTCTGTTTCAGTTTGAAGGCAGGAAGTACTGTGAACATGACTTTCAGATGCTCTTTGCTCCCTGCTGTCACCAGTGTGGTAAGTTTCACTGCCCAATGCATGGTGAAAAGTAAGTTTCCTTCAGAACGACCTCACGCGCTCATAGGAAGGAAAGCGTGCAAGTGCGGTGCTTTGTCAGCCCTCTTCCTGTCAGTAATGTTAATGACACTTCTCAGGGCCTGTAGGGTGAAGGTAAGCCCAGGACTCACCGGACTTCTGTTCGATGCCCTGTAGGATTCCTTTCTTCCCCGTCAGTGCAGCCCAGGCGGCCTCAGTGGGGACCTTGAGATGCGCAGGGGTGGCCTGCGTGTCACACAGCAGGAGAGACTGGGGACACCGAGTAGCATGCTGACAAGGTTGAATGAAGGAAGAAATTAAGTATGTGGTACAAGAAAACGTGCGGTGCATTTCTGTTTTCTGTGTCCATGACCAGAAAAAACCAAAAAGACCTTCGGGAGAGGGAGAGCCCAGTACCTCCTCTGGAAAAGCAGATTCAGAGATGTGATAGACAGCCTGAAAGTGTGGCGGCTACAGAACCCCAAACAAGGACTCAGATGACACGGAAGCACTTTGCTTCCGCAAAGCCAGCCGCACACGTGGGGAAAGGGGCGGGTGTTTTGCCAGCGGCCGAGGGCGGGGAAGCCACGCTGCAGCCCCTGCGCTCCTCTCCGCAGGGGAATTCATCATCGGCCGAGTGATCAAAGCCATGAACAACAGCTGGCACCCCGAGTGTTTCCGCTGTGACCTCTGCCAGGGGGTCCTGGCAGACATCGGGTTTGTCAAGAGCGCCGGGAGGTAGGAGCAGGGCACCCTGTCACCTGTCGTGCACGGGTGGGCAGAGTGGCGCTCCGCGGTCGTGCGTGCTCCCCGGGGCCTGGGACACAGAGTTGGGGCGTGGGGCCTGGTGTCTGCGGGAGAGGCTACCGCAGGGAGTTTCTCAGCCATCAGTCTGGTCCCCTGGGAGGGATAAATAACTTTCCATGTGAAAAGTCGGGGCTCGGTTCTGCTCTTTTAAGCCCAGCGATGATGTTTAAAGAAATGGTTTCTTTAATTTCTTTTCATAGATGTGGGAATCTTTTTTTTTTTTTAATTATTAGGAAGAACCTTAGATTTTAAATTTAAGTTTCTAAAAAAGTTTTGGCTCTGTCTGTTTAGACATCTGTGTCGCCCCTGCCATAACCGAGAGAAAGCCCGAGGCCTTGGGAAATACATCTGCCAGAAGTGTCATGCCATCATTGATGAGCAGCCTCTGATATTCAAGAACGACCCCTACCATCCAGACCACTTCAACTGTGCCAACTGCGGGTATTGCAGTGTCTTCCGTTTCATTGTACAAATAGAGGGAACCAGTGATCACACTGATCTATAGTCTTTCTGTTACTCTGGCACCCAAATCGGTTTCCTTCAACTTTTTTTTTTTTTTTTTTTTT
>RJWK010028306.1:0-25902 GCA_004363435.1 Platanista minor | reverse complement strand
ATTAAAGTCTACAGTTCCAACAAATGTGAATTCCTACTCCCAGGAAAAAAGTGGATCTCAACAATTTTTCATAAATGTTGGTATCTTTCATATGATAGAACTATGATTTGTACTGTATAGATTTAAAATAAATATAGGGCTTCCCTGGTGGCACAGTGGTTGAGAGTCCGCCTGCCGATGCAGGGGACATGGGTTCGTGCCCCGATCCCACATGCCGCGGAGCGGCTGGGCCCGTGAGCCACGGCCGCTGAGCCTGCGCATCCGGAGCCTGTGCTCCGCAACGGGAGAGGCCACAACAGTGAGAGGCCCACGTACAGCAATAAATAAATAAATAAATAAATAAATAAATAAATAAATAAATAAATAAATAAATAAATAAATAAATAAATAAATAAAATATAGGGTATGATGCTTAAACCTAAAAAAATCAAAATGTAATTGGGGAAGCTAGACTATGAAGTAGTTATTGTTCACTGTTCCAAAACATCAGCATTATAATGGATTTTTAAAATATTTTCCAATAAAAGACTGAAATAATATATTCCAAAATATTAAAGAATTTTCTGGGCAATAGAATCATGGTAATGTTGGTTTTGTTTTTCTCTGCAATTTCCTGTTTTTATAGGTTTTTTTCATTAAGCATGAATTTTTTCCAATATTAAAAATGCAAAACTATATTCTTTCTGACAAAAATGTAAAAGGAGTTAAAAACATTACTATTTGAGTAATGCAAATTTGGAAGCAGAAAACACAAATTGATAAGCAGTATTTGGAAAGGCAATTTGGCAATATATCAAGACACAAGAGTTGAATCATACCCTTTGACACATAATTCCCCACAAATATACTAAAAGTTATAAAAAGACAAGAATGTCCATTGCAGTGTTACTCAAAATAATTTAAGAAATAGATGCAAAACAAATGTCCCCAAAAAAGTGAATGATTTAGTAGATTGTAATATGTCATTTTGATGAACTAATCTGCATTCAGTAAAGTAATGAAAACTGTGGAAACATGGAAAAACATTAAACACACTGTAGATTAAAAGCATAATATTTATTATTATCTGTAACTACAATGATGTAAAATATATGTTGGTAAAGATGAAAAACATGCAAGGTAAAATATCTATAATGTTACAGAAAGGTGCTATGTGTTCTTTCTTTTCAAAATTTTAATGTCATAGTTTTGTTATTTTTAATTTAAACAATGATTTTTAAATAGAAAGTAAAGGAAACTATATGATTCAAGTAAATTATTTTCTGTGAGCAGCATTTTTCATGCCATTTTAAAATTCCTTATATATGAGCTCTGCTCACATTATTTAATGCATAAATCAATGTTATGGGTCCACTTAATCCCAGGTTTAATATCCTATATTGTGATACTGCCTTCTGTATGATGTTATATTATTTAGAGGATTCCACTTTAATTCATGTTAATTCTAAGACTACCTATCAGACATTTAATGGATACATTCTGTTTAATTGACATGTCTTCAAATATAACTACCAACAAATTTCACTAGGATAGCTTTTCTGTTCTTGAAAATCTTACTCTGTTATCTCCTTTAACTTCTTTTTTTTTTTTTTTTTTTTGCGGTATGTGGGCCTCTCACTGTTGTGGCCTCTCGCTGCGGAGCACAGGCTCCGGACGCACAGGCTCAGTGGCCATGGCTCATGGGCCCAGCCGCTCCGCGGCATGTGGGATCTTCCCGGACTGGGGCACGAACCAGTGTCCCCTGCATCGGCAGGCGGACTCTGAACCACTGCGCCACCAGGGAAGCCCTTAACTTATTTTTATACCCTGGTTTACTGATTCTTAATCCATTATCAAATTTAGGAGACCCCCCCCACAATGTTAAAAATTTGCTTTTCCTTATATTGTCTGGCTCTTGTTTTATTTTTTAAGAAAGCTAATTTACAGAAATAAAGGATTACTTGGTTATTTTTGAACAAAGTGAGAAAAACCAATGAAACAATTCCAGAAAAGCAGGAGAACACATAAGAGACTGAGACTAAGAACCTGGGTCTCTCCAAATGTCTCTTTGTGGAGCATGTATCCATCTAACACCAGATGGATAAAACTGGACAGGATGGCAGATGAAGGGGTAATTCCCCAGTGGGAGTACTGTTTCTCCACTCTCACAGAGCAGGTGTACTGAAGACAGAAGAGATCAGAACTTGTTAATAGGACAGGCCAAAAAATTCAGGAATTTGCAAATTGAACAGGTGAAAATGTAACTGGTGATAATTGAAAGCTAATTATCATCAGCTAGCAATTGGCAACCAGGTGTTCTGAGTCACCTAAAAGGCAAAACAGGGAGAACTGTGAAGATATTTGCTTTTGGCACAGATGAGACAAGTGAGTTTCCTGAGTGAGGCTTCAGTATAGGAGAACGGTTAGTCTGTTTACTGCTGCTATGTTTTAGCGTGTCTAGGCGGCTAGCCATGAAAGAGAAAGGGTTGCAAAGCAAAGTAGTTATGGCTTTGGTATAATAAGTGCCTTATACTTTTTCTAAATTGGCTTTTTCCAAATGAGTGAAGCAGAGATATAGTAACCACCAAAGCCACATCTACTGGCAGTAGGCCATCCTGAGATTACAGTGGATTTACTCTTTAAGTAGTGCTAAACACAAAAAGTTTTAGGAAAAGAAAAAGCTCTAGGTCAATTGATACATACATTCCTTAAAGCCATTTTTTAGAAGCTCAGGATTAGATAAATTAATGTATTCAAGGACATAACGCTAGTAAGCAGTACATTTAGGATTAAAACTCAAAATTGCCTGTTCCCAAAATCCATGCTTTTATTGTACCATCTTGCTTTTTTATTTTTTCCTTGCTTAAAACAATAACAGAGTTTTTTCCTCCACAATTCTCTGTAACTCTAAATATTACAAATTATAGGCATTTCCAAAATTATTAATAAAGGTCTATATTCAAGTACAACATTTATATAGAAAAGCACACACAGCTTACAGGTACTGCTCAATGAATGTACGTAGGGTGAATACAGCCAAGAAACAGAGCACTACTATCAAGTCAAAAAGTCCTTCGTTCCCCTCTCAGACATGACCTCTTCACCATTGCAGTAATTTGTTTCCTGATTCCTAACACAAGAGATTTCTCCTGCCAAGGTTTGAATTTTATTTATATGGAATAATATGGTTTGTACACTTTTGTTTCAGCCTTCTTTCACTAAATGTTCTGTTTGTGAGATATGACCTTTCTATTGGTGTAGAAGTAATTCATTCACATCCATTGCTATACAGTATTCCATTATATTAATATATCTCAATGTATTTATCTATCTTACCTTTGGTGAACATTGGGGTAGATTCCAGTTTCTATTACTATTAATGCTGTGAACATTCTTTTTTTTTAATTTTAACGAACATGTGTATGCCTTTCTGATGGTTATTTACCCAGATATGTTAATACTGAGTCATAGGGTTTGGCTAGGTTCAGATTTATAAGACACTATCAGTTCTCCAAAGTGGTTGTACCAATCCGCACTCCCACCAGCAAGCATGAGACTTTCTATTACCCCCACTACCTTGCCAGTCCTGAGCGATACCAGTGTTTAGTTTCAGCCATTATGCGAGATGTGCAGTTGGAGCTCATGGATTTAATTTACCTTAATTTGAGAACTAATAAAGTTGAGCTTCTTTTCATATGTTATTTTGACCATTTAACCTCTTTTGTTACGTACCTAGTTCAAGTATTTTGCCCATTTTTCTTTTTCTTCTTGACTTATAACAGACCATTATATATTCTAGATAAGAGCTCAGTTTTTCAATTATACAATAATATTGTACAATCTTCTTGAATCTCTGGATTTTTTTTTTTTTACCACATAATGGGGACTTTTGGTGAAAAACTTTTATTTTTATAAAGTGTAACATAGCTTTCCTTTCCGTACTGTTTATCAGGGTATTTTTTTGTCCTATTTAATAAATATTTGTATATCCAAAGGCCATGAATATGCCTGCTCTCTTGTGATTAGTTTTAGAAAACTTTTCACATAGATTTTCAATCGTCTCAGCAGCACTTATGGAAAAGCCTGTCCTTTGCCTGCTGCCGTGAAATTCTGCCCTTGTCATAAATCAAGTATTTGTGTACGTGTGGTTCTTTATTCTGCATAGCTTTCTGGTAAATTGATCTATTTTTCTCTCCTTGCATGAATAAAATAATTTTTGATTAACAGAACTTAAGTCTTGATAACTTGTTTTAAGTCTTAGAGCTTTGATCTTTGTCCAGTTTGCCTTGGCTATTTTCACATGTATAACCATATGAACTCTAGACTAATCTCCTCAACATTACCAAAAGAAAAAATGTTGAGATTTTGAGGTTTTGGTTAGAATTGCATTAAATCTATGAGTCACTTTAAGAAGAACTGACACTTGTATAACATGGAGACTTCCAATCCAAGAATATACTATATTCTGCCATTTAATTAAGTCTGATTTAACATCAAGATTCCACAATTAAATATGATTTTTGCTTTAGCTTTTGTATATACTCTTTATCAGATTAAGAAAATTCTTTTCTACTCCTAATTTTCCAAGAGTTATTATCATGATTCGGTAAAGAAATTATCAAGTGATTGTTCTGCATCTATTATTCTCTTGATATACCAAATCCATCAAACGGTCAGAAGTTTGCATTCCTGGATATAATATCCTTTTCATATGCCACCAGCGCTCAGTTTGCTAAAGATTTTTGCATATATGTTCATGAAGAGTTTGGTATGTAATTTTCCCTTTTTCTTTTAAAGCCCATGTCAAATTTTATTATCAAGATTATACTGACATGTTGGTGTTCCCTCTTCTTCTATTTTTGGAAGAGTCTGTATAGAATTGATATCATTTCTTCCTAAAAACTATTGGAAGAAATATTTCACCAGTAAAGTCACCTGAGCCTAAAAGTTTTCTTTGTGGCAAGTTTTAAAATTATGCAGTGTTTCTTTAATACAACTGCTATTTATTATTTTGTTAGTTTTGATTATTTTTCTAAGAGCTCTCTCATTACTAAATTTTCAGTTTTAATAGCACAATGTTGTTCATAATATTCCCTAATAATCATTAGAAAGTCTGTAGAATTTCTAAGTATATTAATTTTTCATTACAGATACTGATGTTGAAATTTTATACCTCTTCCCTCTCCCTCCACCTCCCTCCACCTAGCTTGCTAGAACTGTACTCATTTTATTTATCTGTATAAAGAATTAACTATTGGCTTTGCTGATCCTCTCTACTGTTAGGTCTGCTTATTATTTTACTGATCTTTGCCACATCTTTATTATTTTTCTTCCTTCTAATTTCTTTAGATTTAATTGACTGTTCTTTTTCTAATGTATGGAATCAATGGATCAGTACTTATATTTAATCTTGTTTTTAATATATTTAAAGCTGTAAGTTTTTCTATTAGCCCTGATTTGCTGCATCCCACAAGTTCTGAAGTGGTATCTTTTCATTATCCCGAAATTAAAATATTTTATTAAATTTATTATGATTTATTTCTTTACCCAGATTTTTTAGAAAAGTTATTACTTAATTTAAAATTTTCAATGTATCTTTCTGTTAAGTTCTAGTTTAACATCAATGCCAGAAATCATAGCTTGTAATATTTCAATTCCTAAAGATTTGTTAAAGCTTGTCATCTGCAGCATTATGTGGTCAATTTTGGAACTGGAAATTTGGGAAATTTTCCAAATTCCAAAATTTGGCAAATTTGACAAATTTTCCAAGTGCCCTTGAAAGATGACATGTTTTGCAATTATTGGTTATATAACATTACACACATTTTTGTGTTTATGTGTATATTTATATAATATAAAATATGTTTGTATAATATATACAAGTGAGCTTACATATATTATACAAACTTGTATTAATTATATACTTGTTTGTTACATTCTTGAAATCTTCTACGTACTTAAAATCTTCTACACACTTATCTTTTGTCTGCTTATTCTATTATTTATTCAAAGAAACACATCCAAATCTCAGACTATGAAATTAGTAAGTTCTATGTTATTGCTTTATATGCGTTGAAGATATCTTATTAGATACATACAAATATAGAATAAGATGTCTTCCTGATATACTGTCTTAAATTAACACTCTATCTCTAGAATGTGTCCTAAAAATCTACATTTTAGGGGGGACCTTCAAGAAGGCAGAGGAGTAAGGCATGTAGATCACCTTCCACCCAACAAATACATCAAAAATACATCTACATGTGGAACAACCCCCGCAGAAAACCTACTGAACGCTGGCAGAAGACCTCAGACTTCCCAAAAGGCAAGAAACTCCCCACATACCTGGGTAGGGCAAAAGAAAAAAGAAAAACCAGAGACAAAAGAATAGGGACGGGACCTGCACCTCTGGGAGGGAGCCATGAAGGAGGAAATGTTTCCACACACTAGGAAGCCCCTTCACTGGTGGCAACGGCGGCGGAGGGGTGGAGGGAAGGTTTGGAGCCACGGAGGAAAGCACAGCAACAGCGGTGCAGAGGGCAAAGTGGATCAGTGCTGACCAGCACTCACCAGCCCAAGAGGCTTCTCTGCTCACCGGCAGAGGCTGGGAGCTGAGGTTCTGGTTTCGGAGGTCAGATCCCAGGGAGAGGACTGGGGTTGGCTGCGTGAACACCACCTGAAGGGGGCTAGTGTGCCACAGCTAACCGAGAGGGAGTCCAGGGAACAGTCAAACTGGCTAAGAGGAAAGAGACCATTGTTGCGGGGTGCACGAGAAGAGAGGATTCAGAGCACTGCCTAAATGAGCTCCAGAGACAGGCACGAGCTGTGGATATCAGAGCAGAACCAGAGATGGGCATGAAATGCTAAGGCTGCTGCTACAGTCACCAAGAAGTCTGTATGCAAGCACAGGTCACTATCCACACCTCCCCTCCCAGGAGCCTGTGCAGCCTGCCACTGCCAGGATCCCGTGATACAAGGACAACTTATCTGGGAGAACACACGGCACGCCTCAGACTGGTGCAACCTCACACCAGCCTCTGCCGCTGCAGGATCACCCCGCATTCCGAACCCCTCTCTCCCCCTGGCCTGAGTGAGCCAGAGCTCCCTAATCAGCCGTTCCGTTAACTCCCTCCTGTCTGGGCAGGGAACAGATGCCCTCAAGCAAACTACACACAGAGGCAGGGCCAAATCCAAAGCTGAACCCCAGGAGCTCTGTGAACAAACAAGCGAAAGGGAAATTTCTCCCAGCAGCCTCAGGAGCAGCAGATTAAACCTCCACAATCAACTGGATGAACCCTACATTTGTAGAATAACAAAACAGACAACAAATCATCCCAAAATTGAGGCGGTGGACTTTGGGAACAACTGTTTACCTGGGGTTTGCTTTCTGCATCTAATTTGTTTCCAGTTTTATGTTTATCATACTTTACTATTTAGACCTTATTATCATTGGTAGATTTGTTTATTGATTTGGTTGCTCTCTTCTTTTTTATATATATGTTTTTTCTTCCTTAATCTCTTTTTGTGACAGTGTATGTGTACACTTCTTTCTGTGATTGTGTCGGTATAACTTTGCTTTTACCATTTGTCCTAGGGTTCTGTCTGTCCGCTTTTGTTTTTGTTTTTGGTATACTTTTTAGCACTTGTTATCATTGTTGGATTTGTCTTTAGGTTTGGTTGTCCTCTTCTTTCTTTCTTCCTGTTTTTAAATTACTTTTTATTTTTTACATTTAATAATTTTTTTAATTTTTATTTTAAAACTTTATTTTACTTTATTTTTTTCTTTCTTTTTTTTTCTCCCTTTTCTTCTGAGCCATGTGGCTGACAGGGTCTTAGTGCTCCAGCTGGGTGTCAAGCCTGAGGTGGGAGAGCTGAATTCAGGACACTGGTCCACCAGAGACCTCCCAGCTCCATGTAATATCAAATAGCAGGAGTTCTCCCAGAGATTTCCATCTCAATGCTAAGACCCAGCTCCACTCAACGACCAGCAAGCTACAGTGCTAGACATCCTATGCCAAACAACTAGCAAGACAGGAACACAACCCCGCCCATTAGCAGAGAGGCTGCCTAAAATCATAATAAGGTCACAGACACCCTAAACACACCACTGGACACAGGCCTGCCCACCAGAAAGACAAGATCCAGCCTCAGCACAAGCACCAGTCCCCTCCGCAAGGAAGCCTACCAAACCACTGAACCAACCTCAGCCACTGGGGGAAGACAACAAAAAAAATGGAACTATGAACCTGCAGCCTGTGAAAAGGAGACCCCAAACACAGTAAGTTAAGCAAAATGAGAAGACAGAGAAACACACAGCAGATGAAGGAGCAAGGTAAAAACCCGCCAGATCTAACAAATGAAGAGGAAATAGGCAGTCTACCTGAAAAAGAATTCAGAGTAATGATAGTAAAGATGATCCAAAATCTTGGAAACAGAATGGAGAAAATATAAGAAACATATAAAAAGGACCTAGAAGAACTAAAGAACAAAGAAAAAATGATGAACACCACAATAAATGAAATTAAAAACGCTCTAGAAGGAATCAATAGCAGAATACCTGAGGCAGAAGAATGGATAAGTGACCTGGAAGATAAAATAGTGGAAATAACTACCTCAGAGCAGAATAAAGAAATGAGAAAGAAAAGAATTGAGGACAGTCTCAGAGACATCTGGGACAACATTAAATGCACCAACATTCAAATTATAGGGGTTCCAGAAGAAGAAGAGAAAAAGAAAGGGACAGAGAAAATATTTGAAGAGATTATAGTTGAAAACTTCCCTAATATGGGAAAGGAAATATGGGAGGCTCAGAGAGTCCCATACAGGATAAATCCAAGGATAAACATGCCAAGAAACATATTAATCGGGGCTTCCCTGGTGGCGCAGTGGTTGGGAGCCCGCCTGCCAATGCAGGGGACACAGGTTCGTGCCCTGGTCCTGGAAGATCCCACATGCGCGGAGCGGCTAGGCCTGTGAGCCATGGCCGTTGAGCCTGCATGTCCAGAGCCTGTGCTCCGCAACGGGAGAGGCCACAGGCCACAACAGTGAGAGGCTGGTGTACCAGGAAAAAAAAAAAAAACATATTAATCAAACTATCAAAAATTAAATACAAAGAAAAAATATTAAAAGAATTCAGGGAAAAGCAACAAATAACATATAAAGGAATGCCCATAAGGTTAACAGCTGATCTTTCAGCAGAAACTCTGCTATCCAGAAGGGAGTGTCAGCACATATTTAAAGTGATGAAAGGGAAAAAACCTACAACCCAATTTACTCAATCCAACAAGGATCTCATTCAGATTGGACAGAGAAATTAAAACCTTTACAGACAAGCAAAAGCTAAGAGAATTCAGCACAACCAAACCAGCTTTACAACAAATGCTAAAGGAACTTCTCTAGGAAGGAAACACAAGAGAAGGAAAACACCTACAGTAACAAACCCAAAACAATTAATGGAAATAGGAACATACATATCAGTAACTACCTTAAATGTAAATGGATTAAATGCTCCCACCAAAAGACACAGATCGGCTGAATGGATACAAAAACAAGACCCATGTGTATGCTGTCTACAAGAGACCTACTTCAGACCTAAGGACACATACAGACTGAAACTGAGGGGATGGAAAAAGATATTCTATGCAAATGGAAATCAAAAGAAAGCTGGAGTAGCAATTTTCATATCAGACAAAATAAATTTTAAAATAAAGACTATTACAAGAGAGAAAGAAGGATACTACATAATGATCAAGGGATCAATCCAAGAAGAAGATATAACAATGGTAAATATTTATACACCCAACATAGGAGTACCTCAATACATAAGACAAATGCTAACAGCCATAAAAGGGGAAATCGACAGTAACACGATCATAGTAGGGGACTTTAACACCCCACTTTAACTAATGGACAGATCATCCTAAATGAAAAAAAATAAGGAAACACAAGCTTTAAATGATACATTAAACAAGATGGACTTAATTGATATTTATAGGACATTCCATCCAAAAACAACAGAATACACCTTCTCCTCAAGTGCTCATGGAACATTCTCCAGGATAGATCTTATCTTGGGTCACAAATCAAGCCTTGGTAAATTTAAGAAAACTGAAATCATATTAAGTATCTTTTCCACCCACAGTGCTATGAGACTGGATATCAATTACAAGAAAAATCTTTAAAAAAGGCAAACACATGGAAGCTAAACAATACATTCCTATATAACCAAGAGATCACTGAAGAAATCAAAGAGGAAATCCAAAAATACCTAGAAATGACAGTGAAAACATGACGACCCAAAACTTATGGGATGCAGCAAAAGTAGTTCTAAGAGGGAAGTTTATAGCAATAAAATCCTACAACAAGAAACAAGAAATGTCTCAAATAAACAACCTAACCTTACACCTAAAGCGATTAGAGAAAGAAGAACAAAAAAAAAACCCCAAAGTTAGCAGAAGGGAAGAAATCATAAAGATCAGATCAGAAATAAATGAAAAAGAAATGAAGGAAATGATAGCAAAGACCAATAAAACTAAAAGCTTGTTCTTTGAGAATATAAACAAAATTGATAAACCATTAGCCAGACTAATCAAGAAAAAAAGAGAGAAGACTCAAATTGGTAGAACTAGAAATGCAAAAGGAGAAGTAAATACAGACACTGCAGAAAGTGAAAGATCTCATGATCTCACAAAGGATCATGAGAGATTACTACAAGCAACTACATGCCAATAAAATGGACAACCTGGAAGAAATGGACAAATTCTTAGAAAAGCACAACCTTCCCAGACTGAACCAGGAAGTAGTAGAAAATATACACAGACCAATCACAAGCACTGAATTTGAAACTGTGATTAAAAATCTTCCAACAAACAAAAGCTGAGGACCAAATGGCTTCACAACCGAATTCTATCAAATATTTAAAGAGATAACACCTATCCTTCTCAAACTGTTCCAAAAGATAGCAGAGGGATGAACACTCCCAAACTCATTCTATGAGGCCACCATCACCCTGATACCAAAACCAGACAAGGGTGTCACAAAAATAGAAAACTACAGGCCAATATCACTAATGAACATAGATGCAAAAATCCTCAACAAAACACTAGCAAACAGAAACAGCACGTTAAAGGGTCACACACCATGATGAAGTGGGGTTTATCCCAGGAGTGCAAGGATTCTTCAATATACGCAAATCAATGTGCTAAACCATATTAACATATTGAAGGAGAAAAACGATATGATCATCTCAATAGATGCAGAAAAAGCTTTCAACAAAATTCAACACCCATTTATGATAAAAAACTCTCCAGAAAACAGTCACTGAGGGAACTTACCTGAACATAATAAAGGCCATATATGACAAACTCACAGCCAACATCTATGCAATGGTGAAAAACTGAAACCATTTCCACTAAGATCAGGAACAAGACAAGGTTGCCCAATCTCACCACTATTATTCAACATAGTTTTGGAAGTTTTAGCCACAGCAATCAGAGAACAAAAAGAAACAAAAGGAATCCAAATCGGAAAAGAACTAAAATTGTCACTGTTTGCAGATGACATGATACTATACATAATCCTAAAGATGTTACCAGAAAACTACTAGAGCTAATCAATGAATTTGGTGAAGTTACAGGATACAAAATTAATGCACAGAAATCACTTAAAACCCTATACACTAATGAAGAAGCATCTGAAACAGAAATTAAGGAAACACTCCCATTTACCACTGCAACAAAAAGAATAAAATACCTAGGAATAAACCTACCTAAGGAGACAAAAACCTGTATGCAGAAAACTATAAGACACTGATGAAAGAAATTAAAGATGATACAAACAGATGGAGAGATATACCATGTTTTTGGGTTGGAAGAATCAACATTGGGCAAATGACTCTACTACCCAAAGCAATATACAGATTCAATGCAATCCCTATCATACTACCACTGGCATTTTTCACAGAACTAGAACAAAAAAATTCACAATATGTATGGAAACACAAAACACCCCGAATAGCCAAAGCAATCTTGAGAACGAAAAACAGAGCTGGAGGAATCAGGCCCCCAGACTTCAGAATATACTAAAAAGCTACAGTAATCCAGACAGTATGGTCCTGGTGCAAAACCAGAAATATAGATCAATGGAACAGGATAGAAAGCCCAGAGAAAAATGCACGCACATATGGTCACATTATCTTTGATAAAGGAAGCAAGAATATACAATGGAGAAAAGACAGCCTCTTCAATAAGTGGTGCTGGGAAAAATGGGCAGCCACATGTAAAAGAATGAAATCAGAACACTCCCTAATACCATACATAAAAATAAACTCAAAATGGATTAAAGACCTAAATGTAAGGACAGACACTATAAAACTCTTAGAGGAATACATAGGCAGAACACTCTGTGGCATAAATCACAGCAAGATCTTTTTGACCCATCTCCTAGAGAAATGGAAATAAAAACAAAAATAAACAAATGGGACCTAATGAAACTTTAAAGCTTTTTCACATTAAAGGAAACCATAAAGCAGATGAAAAGACAACCTACAGAATGGGACAAAATATTTGCCAAAGAAGCAACTGACAAAGGATTAATCTCCAAAATATACAAGCAGCTCATGCAGCTCAATATCAAAAAAACAAACAACCCAATCCAAAAATGGGCAGAAGACCTAAATAGACATTTATACAAAGAAGATATACAGATTGCCAACAAACACGTGAAAGGATGCTCAACATCACTAATCATTAAGAGACATGCAAATCAAAACTACAAGGAGGTATCACCTCACACCAGTCAGAATGGCCATCATCAAAAAATCTACAAACAATAAATGCCTGAGAGGGTGTGAAGAAAAGGGAACCCTCTTGCACTGTTGTTAGGAATGTAAATTGATACAGCCACTATATAGAACAGTATGGAGGTTCTTTAGAAAACTAAACATAGAACTACCATACGACCCAGCAATCCCACTACTGGGCATATACCCTGAGAAAACCATAACTCCAAAAGAGTCATGTACCACAACGTTCATTGCAGCTCTACTTACAATAGCCAGGACATGGAAGCAACTTAAGTGTCCATCAACAGATGAATGGATAAAGAAGACATAGCAATTTGTACAATGGAATATTACTCAGCCATAAAAAGAAACAAAACTGAGTTATTTGTAGTGAGGTGGATGGACCTAGAGTCTGTCATACAGAGTGAAGTAAGTCAGAAAGAGAAAAACAAATACCGTATGCCAATACATATATATGGAATCTAAAATATATATATATATATATATATATAGTTCCAAAGAACCTAGGGGCAGGACAGGAATAAAGACACAGATGTAGAGAATGAGAATGGACTTGAGGATATGGGGAGGGGGAAGGGTAAGCTGGGACAAAGTGAGAGAGTGGCATGGCCTTATATATACCACCAAACGTAAAATAGCTAGTGGGAAGCAGCCGCATAGCACAGGGAGATCAGCACAGTGCTTTGTGACCAACTAGAGGGGTGGGATAGGGAGGGTGGGAGTGAGATGCAAGAGGGAGGGCATATGGGGATATATGTATACGTATAGCTGATTCACTTTATCATACAGCAGAAACTAACACACCATTTTAAAGCAATTGTACTCCAATATGTTACAAAGATGTTAAAAAAATTCAGTTAAATTAAATTAAAATAATATATACTCAAATATGAAAGAAAACGAGATACCTATATCTTCTTTGTGTAAAAAAGAACTTTTTCACTTTCAGTAAAAATAATTCATGCTCTTTGTAATAAAACAGAAAAAATACAGAGAAGTATCAAGAAGAAAATGAAGAATATTTGCAATTCTACTGCCCAGAGATTTCTGGGTATTCTTTTCAGTCTTAAATAGTTTTTCAATTACAAAAATTTGAAAAAAATTTTAAAACAGAAAACCAAAACCAAAACCAGAAATAAGAAATCCTTGCAATGTCACTGTTCTGAGATGTGTAATAAAATAACATCAGAGGTTTATATTCCATTATTTTTCTCTTTTCCCTTCTCTCTTCCTCCCTTCTTTTCTTCCTTCTTTCTCCCTCAAAATAATATCATATTTTAATACTCTTCTGTGGTCTTCTGTTTTTACCTTTTTTGGACATATCAAATATTCTGTATTTCAATAAATATTCATCTAAAACCTGAAAAAAAAAGCCTACTTTTTATTATATTAGCTGTATTAGCCTTTTCTGGTTAGTATCTTTTACATTTTACTTTCAACTTTATCATGACTTTAAAGCTACCCCTTCTTGTAAGCAATATCTTAATTATTTTTAATCTTTTAAGTTATTCTGGCAATATTTTTAATTATAGTATTTTATTCCCTGTATGTTTATGCAACTGTTGATAATTTAAGGTTTAAATATTACTACATCACAAATACGCACACATACAAAACACATCTGTATGTATATGTATGTAAACTCCACAAGTTATTATTTTTATTTTGATCATTCAGTATTTGATTTTGCCCACATATTTACTCTTTCATGTCATAAATTCTGTGTGATTTGATAAATCTCCTAATGAGTTCGGATTATTTTTGAATATAGTGTTACTAATTGTTCTTTCTCGGAAGTTACAAGGAAGTTCACCAAAACTAGTAAACAAAAAGGTATCTGTGAACTGTGAGCCAACACAAGGGACTCACTATAGATACAGCAGTAACTTGAAAAAAGACCTCATTTAAACATTGGAGATATTTGAGGGTCTCAAGCAGAGGATTTTAAAGTAGAAATGAAATAGATATAACCTTATTATCCTCCTTTTGCAGATGAGAAAACTAAGGCTTTGAGAGTTTATTCAAGTTTACTCAGTGGAAGAACTGGGATGGAAGAAGAACTGGGCTCCTCAGAAAGGAATAAGATCATGCAAATCAAAACTACAATGAGTTATCACCTCACACAAGTCAGAATAGCCATAATTTAAAAATCTACAAACAATAAATGCTGGAGAGGGTGTAGAGAAAAGAGAACCCTCCTACACTATTGGTAGGAATGTAAATTGGTACAACCACTATGGAGAGCAGTATGGAGGTTCCTTAAAATACTAAAAAATAGCATTAACATATGATCTAGCAATTCCACTCCTGGGCATATATTCCAGAGAAAACCATACTTCAAAAATACACATGCACCCCAATGTACACTGCAGCTCTACCAGAGCCAAAACATGGAAGCAACCTAAAGGTCCACAGACAGATGAATGGAAAAAGAAGATGTGGTACATATATACAATGGAATATTACTCAACCATTGAAAAGAATGAAATAATGCCATCTGCAGCAACATGGATGGACCTAGAGACTGTCATACAGAGTGAAGTAAGTCAGAGTAAGAGAAATGTTGTATGATATCACTTATATGTGGAATCTAAAAGAAATGATAAAAATGAACTTATTAACAAAACAGAAACAGACTCACAGACTTAGAGCACGAACTTACGGTTACCGGTGGGGAAGGGTGGGGGAAAGGGATAGTTACAGAGTTTGGGATTGACATGTACACACTGCTATATTCAAAATGGATAACCAACAAGGACCTACTGTATAGCACAGGTTCAACATCTACTGTTTTGAACTCTGGTCAACATTATGTAACAACCTAAATGTGAAAAGAATTTGAAATAGAATAGATACATGTATATGTATAACTGAATCACTTTGCTGTATACCTGAAACTCTAACAACATTGTTAATCAACTCCAATATAAAATAAAGAGTTAAAAAAATTCCTGTGCAATTTCTGACCCAAATTAAAGATCTCACAAAAGGGAATCTATATAAAATTCATGGACAGAATACACAATATACAAGAGTTTCTTTAAAATTTTTGAACTTAAAAATGTCTTAATTTAATCCTGCCCCCATGAAAACTGTGCTGTTCCTTCATTTTAAAATTTCAGTTGTTTACAGACATGCTTCTATAGTCTTAGACATACACCTTCATATAACATATATCAAAATTGATTTGTTCATGTTTGTTTACTTGCCAGTCTCCCTTCTAGACTAAGTCCATCAGAGTAGAGAGGACTTTGCTACACATTCTATATCTCCAACACTTAGTACAGTATGACCTCTGTAAACATTTATTCAGTGGTTTTAAAATTTCATACAAAGATACTTTATTGGCCAGAGGAATGTACCAGGATTTCTAAACAATACTAAGAGTCAATCTGAAGTTGAAAGTCATGAATTTATAGAAGCAGCAATCTGTTTTATTGTAGTATTTTCTTCAAGACCTCTGTGCTACTTGGGCACAAGTAAAAATAAAACAGATATTTGGGTTCATCCAGGAATGGGATTCTGCCAGAGCAGTGTGACAAAAGGAAAGGGAAAAGAAAATTATATTAGTTTTTTTTGATGTGATAGGGCTTGTGATTTAAACTGACTATGAGGGTGGTAAAGAAAGAAGGAAGCTGATGAAAGGAAAATGAGTCAGGGGATGGAAGGATCTGTAAAGATCTAAGAATAGCCATCATGAGAGTTACTGACAAGTAAGTTGGAAAGAGGAGATTTGGGTTAGAAAGTTGTATTCTTGAATTAGCAATTACAGGATGGAGCACTTACAGGACAAAAGATGACAACGGAAATAAGTTGTCCAGGTGAAAGGAAAAGGACATAACTGGAAGTGAGGAGGTCAACGAACTGACAGGTGAAACATAGTGGTCTACTTTCCACATAGATTATAAAACACTCAAGTCTGGAGCTCTCTCCTTTCAAGGGGAATCGGCCACTCAGCCTCACTCCTGTATTCTCCAATGTTTCAGATGTAGTGCTTCTGTGGAAACCCTACCACCAAGGGTTTGAAAAAAACATTGGTTTAAGTTAGTGAACGGTATTTCTTTTAAAAAATAATAAATGATTTCCCTCATTTTTCTGCCATTGTCAAAGCAGACAGCTGTTCAGTGGAGAGGGTCTCATTTAGGGAAGTAGCTCCTGAAATAACACATGTCAAACCACAGTTAACATAAATCCATTAAAAACTAGTTTGCATATCTTCATTGTTGAGCCACTACTTCAGCATCAAAATGGTAGTACCTGCGCAGCAGCTCCACTGTTACTTCACCCAAAGCTAAGGTGGTGTGAAGAGAAGACCATTATACTTTACCCCTAGTTACAATCCTGGATTACCCACAGGGGAAAGAAAATGTTCCTCTACCTATAAATCCTCATTCTTTCACACATACTAAAGGGAGAAAAGAAACTCCAGCAGGCTTTCATCCACAAGAAAAGGTACAAAGGGTTAAATTTTACATGATTTGCCTCTAAGGACATTTATGTTCTCATTATTAAGGAAGCAAAGCAATATACTAAGGGTGCAGTTTGTGAAAAGAGAGAATAAAACAGCACCAATAGAAACAAGACAAATAACCACTCCTGAATTGCTAGCAGAGGGTGAGGAAAGGTTAAGTACCGAGCAGTTTCCAGGAAAGATTCACAGAACTAATTCAGCTTGTTCTACTTTGGCAGGGAAAAATTCAGGTCCCTGTAACCACACCAGTAGTTTGGGGAGGAGAGTGAGTCCTCTTGCCCTACAGACAGTAGGTCACAGACATGCCGAGTAATGCTGGATTATTTCAGCGTTCATTATCTTCTTCATGAGTTTCCCCTTAGACCTTTCTTCTCTACCTTTTCCTTATTCACGTCCATGGTTTGGTCATTTCACTGCTCATTAGCATCTAAATTAAAGAGTTGGAACTTAGGTTAAGTTGAGATTTGTTAGATTCTCTGAGGAAAAAAGGTAGGAGAGTAACAGCATGTTTAGGAATAAGGCTCAGCTAGTGATTCAGAGGTGCCCATTATTTGTTTCCTGCCCCTACATGTCGCCCCCTGGAGAACCTTTTTATTCTCTCTTGTTAGGCCCTCTGCTCTACATCCCTACTAAGTGGGTGCTGGCCCATGTGACCCAGCACCCTGGCCTTACATGATGGGAGTGGACTAGTAGTTGACTCAAGATGAATTAATTAGTATTTCTTTCCTGTAATTCTGGAATTGTGTTACAGGGATATTAGCTATTTTTATTGGGGTCTTGACTGGAGATATTGCACAGAACTGGGACTGGGACCTCCAGGTCACACGTAAACAGAGGCAGTCTTTAGAGACAGAAGAACTGAAACGGGTGCCTGAGAAAAGCAGAGTTAAGAGATCATGCAGGTCTGGAGGAAGACACAGCACAAAAACTGACTTTCTAATTTCTGGTTCTTGGAGCTCACATGCCTGCCAATAACTCCTGGCCCTGAGTTTAAAGTCTGACTCCTGAACCTTTCCCAAAACTCCCCTCAGTTTCTCTTTTTTTTTTTTTTTTTTTGCAATACACGGGCCTCTCACTGTCATGGCCTCTCCCGTTGCGGAGCACAGGCTCCAGACGCTCAGGCTCAGCGGTCATGGCTCACGGGCCCAGCTGCTCCGCGGCATGTGGGATCTTCCTGGACCAGGGCATGAACCCGTGTCCCCTGCATCGGCAGGCGGACTCTCAACCACTGCGCCACCAGGGAAGCCCAGTTTCTCTCTTTTTAAGTAAGTTGAATTCTGTTCCTAGTGTCTAAAACACACTTTGTATCCAAAAAATCGCGACTGGAGCATTAAGAAAACTTGGGTCCCTATTAGTATTAATGATTTTTTAAAAAATAAACTATTGCCATGTGCCAGGAAGTGATATTGCATTGTATATGAATTAAACGGTCACTGAAGATTTTACTCCATCAATACAGATATATGGAAGGTTGAAAAAAGTGTTAAGAGGAAAGAGTCTGACAGCTCTATGAAGGATGAATGGGGGGGGGAAAGGTCTGAACATGTGATTAATAAAGCCAATATACTCCCAGTACAAGGCAGCTTCAGTTTTGATTGCATAATCAGCTATACATTTCACTTTGGGAAAAATTTTAATTACATCATGGCAAGAAAAAAAATTAAAGATATAAAAGAGATACACAATTGAAGTAAAACTAGTCTATCAAGAAGCAAAGTGTCATGAGCAGAAAATGAGTTATCTTTACCACCCAGACAAAGACCTGGATCCCAGAAGCATCTACTTGCTTGCCTTGCCACAAGCAGAATCACCACTATTCCCTTAAACAAGGAGAGAAAACCTCTGACCTCTGCCTCCAAATGGTGAATTATTCTTAATAACAAAAATGAATATCATCTATAGCATTGTAGCATGCCTATCACACTCCAACATCCCCTCTTCACCACCACCATGCTCAACTGCCAAGCCCCACAAATCCCTCCAACGCTGAATTCTGTAGTATCTCCCTCCCCTGCTCCCTCTTCCCCCCGCATCCTTACCACCTGATGTGTTGAATGCCCCCCCACCCTAACCATGACCATATGCCTGATAGGGCCCAACCCATGAGCTCCCATTAAAAGATTTATCAATAACACTCACTGCCTACAAGATAAAATCTCAACTCCTTAGCCTGGCATACAAAGTTTCTTAGGATCTGGCTCCTGCCCACTTCTCTAGCCTCATTCCATGCCAATCCCTTACACCCTCGTTCTAACTAAGCTCAACTGTCAGAATTCAACAAGTTCCCTCTCTCCCTGCCCTACTGCACATACTGTAACTTCTACCTGAAATGTCCTACCCCTTCAGTTTAACAGGCCTGACTATCAGTCACCTTTAAAAACTCAATTCAGATTCATTTCCTCTGGAAACATTTATGAATTGCCATTCCCTCCCTGCTCTCTGAGACTATGCAAGGCATAATTGTCTATTTACTGTGCTTTCTCCTCTATTTCACTATAATCTCTTTAGGAAAGGGACTATCACACTGCTATCTATCTTACCAGCATCTATCATAATGCTTCTCCCATAATATAAGATGAATACATGTCAGCTTGATAGATATTAATTTGTTTGGTTTTGATAGCTGATATGTCTAACAAGTTCATTTTGCACCTTCTATTTAATAGGATTAAAATTTAAAAGCTGTTTGGCTCTTACTTCAAAGCTCACTTTTACTGGATTATTTTTAAAGATAACAAAGTATATTATTGATATTAATTTCCTTCATGATCCAGCCACTCATCTGAACTTTAGTCTAGAACAAGTGATCTCTCTGCACAAATGAAATACAATTTTTAAATGTTAACGATATTTTAATAAGAAAAGATAACTCTCTACAGGACAAGAAATCTACTCATTGGCTTTATAACATCTTAATCAGCAGCACAAGTAAACAAGGCATAGCCTGCTTTTATTTTGCCCATAAGATGCTGTTCCTCTTTCAGAGAGGCAGTTCTGATTGTACTAGCATAGCCTGTCAGGTATCTAAAACCCAGGTCACTACAGTCTTCCTCATCTTGGGAAATGCTGCTGCTCATCTTTAATAAGAATGCTCTCCTAGGAAAAAGACTCCCAGGTGGAGAAACCCAACATTAGATGCAAAGCAGGGTAATTCTGCTCAAGATGGCCTTGAGATGGAACCCATTCATGGATTTCAGCATCCATGAAATTGGAAGAATAAGCATACCTTGAAAATGGTTTTATTTTCTTTTAGCAAGTAGAATAGTACTTTCTTGCTTTGCTGCTTCTTGAAAGTTTTTGGATCTTCAAGTGGCATTAAAACCTAGAGAATGGAAAACAAAAATTGCAAGCAATTGCCCAGCTAATGTGTGCCTCGGATGCAAAGTCGGGGAAAAGGAGAACATCTTCCAAGAGTGTAATCAGCTTGAAACAAGCGATAAAAATTCGATTATCTACCAGTGCAAATTTGTGCAACAAATTGCCATCAGCCATGTATGGCCTAGGAACCTATTCGTTACTTTCAAATCATTTTGACTTTCAATAGAAAAAAATAATCACAAAAACATCAAAAATATTTTTCAGGATTGTCAATGCCTACCAAATACAGCTTTATGCATCATTTATGAACTTCAAGTAAATGCTCTTAACGTAGTTATCCTTTTAGTATAAAACAAACCATTTCACAGTAATGTTTTCAAAATATATTTATGGGATGATTATTACTGTTTCTTGAAACAAAAAAACATGAAAAGAAATAAACTAGATTTCATGGTCAAAAAATTTTAGAAAGCTCTGAGTAAGCAAAGGTAAAGAGGTTTCTTTACTATTGGATATCTTACAGACTTTATTGGATCAACATGCCTTGAAAACATCCATGAAAGAAATGGTTTTCCAAACTCATCTGACCATTAAATCTTTTTTCCAGGAGTATCGCAGGAGACTATGAGTCTACATTTCCCTAATAAAGGCCATATTAAGTATTTGTGGCCAAACAGTAATAAAACACACAATCTCTATGGTACTACATTGGATTTTGCTGCTGTGTTTCTGTGTTTTGTTTCACTTCAGCTGCTATTACAATATGTTGCGGTGATTCCGGAAGAGCCAATTCTCAACATAATGTCAAGAGACTTCTAACCAGATGGTCTGATCACTTGGCTTGGAAATAAATAAAATCAGTAATATTAGAAGGGAATACCAACTTATGATGAGGTCCATTATGACCAGCGTTTTCACTGTTCATCTCCATAGCTCATCTCTAACCCACTTCTACTTCCACGTTTTTCCAACCAGAGAGTGGAGTAAATTCTTTCTGAATAATTATTCTCAATCTAGGCACTCTGTAGTTTACCTGAACTAAAAGAATTGAGAGGACTCTATTTTGACCCTAAAACTCTAGAATTGTCAAACTTAAATCACATAACTCAAAGCTGCATAAAGATAACATGCTCAACTTCCCAGATCCGGTAAAGTCCCTGTAACATCACTACAAAATAGCCACTCTCTTCTTCTTCTAAAATGTAACTGGATCGGCAATAACGTGTCTGTATTTCACTGGTTTTGTTCTCATTTTTCTCCGAGGTTTTAACTTTAGAATAGATTTACATCCTAAGATGGTGAGGCTTTTTGTATTTTGTGTTAATTGATGTAACCCAAGTGCCTGTAACAGTGCCTGACATTTATTAGACATATAAAATATTGCTGGGTGAATGAATTAATTTTAGAAAATAAACTCCCTTATTTCTGATGTTAAAACCCTCTTCTAACTATCAGAAGTAAAAGGAAAGTTGGCAGAGGTGAGGGAGATTGGCCATTCTGATGTTACTCAATATCAGCTGGATCATTACTTAGATCCCAGGCTTATATAACAAATTCTGCTCTTTACAACTATAAATGATAAGACAAGTGGTATTAACTTGCCCTTTGAAATTAAAAAAAAAATCGGCTTTTGTCAACCAAACGTGAAGGATTATCTCTCTGAATGCCTCTTAGAATTCTTGGGGGCTTACATCCCTCCTAGTCATCACTGCCTTCAAGTTCTTTCCTCTTAATTAGTTCAGCTTCTCTTGCTGTCCCATATATTCTGTCCCTTTCCTTTACTGAATCACTCCATCCTGGAAAGCATCCTGATTGCTTTATTTCTCAAAACAGCCACTGATGTAAGGCTATGTCTGCAACTGACTTTTACTAGAGATCAGAGTCAATGGATGAGATTGACATCACAGCAGAACAAGCAAACAGGAATTGAACACTCTGTATCTCTGCTCTTAAAATTCCTTTGGCTATCCCACTACAAGGAACATGCAACTGAGCATTCTCTTCACAGATTCCTGTGTTGGTTTATAAAAGGATGCTCAGAAAATTAAAATATCAAGAAAATTTTAAAATTACCCTATTGTCCTACCATTTTTTTCTATACAGGGCTCCTCATGCAAAGTTGTTAAAACTCTATGTAGATTCATTGATAGATGCTTTTTCACTTAAAATATCTTAAGCATTTAGAAAAATGTTGTATTTTTTATATCTGCACAATAGTCCATTGGTAAATATACTATAATCAATTTAATGATTATTCCAGTAGATACTTAGCTCACATCTAATATTTTTCCCCTGAAAATTAACACTTCGCTAAACATATTTTTACATTAAATTAGTTCAATATTTAAGATTTTTTCTTTACAATTCATCTTCAGAATTGAAATTAGTAAATCCAAAAATATGAACCTTTTTATGGCTCATGATATGCATTGCCAACTGCTTCTGAAACAGCTATATTTTTTCTCACATTATGATGCTTAAAACTTTACTGCATCAGCTTTTTTACTGTTTGATCGGAACCAAATGTTTGCTACTACCAAGGCTATTGAACTTGAGAATAACAGAGCTGACACAAAGCATTTGAGTTTGGCATGAGGTCAGTGGAGGCTTCTGAATATCTTTCATCTTCCTCTGTTTAACTGGGATGACCTGCTCTCTCATTTACGACGCAGTCACCTTGCAGGCTGTGTTCCCCCAGGTAATAAGAAATAATTGTGCTTTTAAATGATGGTCTTTGGGGTCTGTTGTTATCTTTGCTGAGCTACATAGAATGAAACATTTCTTCTGTAACATCTTTCTAACAGCAAAATTATACATATTTACTGTAAAAAGATGGAAAGACATAGAAAATTATAAGGAAGAAATGCTTAATTACTTGTGGTATCGCCAGCTAGCAATAATCTCTTAACATTCAGTACATTTTTTTCTGAATGTATTAAAACATTACAATGCCACACTCAGTGTTGCCACCACCACATCACAACAACCAGGACCATATCTACCAATAGCCTACAATCCTGAGTTTTTCAGGTTATATCATACTATAAGAATTCTTCATACCATTAAATGCCTTTTGAAAATATAAATTTAAAAAGCATGTAACATCCCATGGTGTGGATACACGATAACTTATTTAACAGTTATGTTATTAGACATTTAACCTTTTTTATCATTTTGCATGGTCTTCTTGCATGTTAAAAGATGTAATAAAGGTCCTTAAACATTAAGTTTGCGCCTTCAAAGTGCACTGGACTGATTAGGAAAATTCTGAAATGTATGTATCTTGAGAAAGAGCTCACTAAGGTCACTTTTTTCTGTAGTAATGTTTTCAGTTTGAGCCCCCCAAAATCTTTTGTTCTTTGTCTTAGAACCAAGGTAGAGTGCTTTAATTAAGGTTCCCAGTTAGTGTAACAGCTTTCAGAGGATGCTCAGCTTACTTCTATGCTCTTTCCAGTCCCATGTGTAACAGTTACCTCTGCTTACCTATAAGCTCCCTTTATTGGCTGTCCTTCCTTTCCAATCTCCCTTCTCTACCTCCCAAATAAATACTTGCACTCAAACACATGATGCAGGGTCTATGAATGGGGGAACATATACTAAAATACCCTCCCATACTATCTACAGGCAAAATATTTTATTTCTTCATCATGGCTCCAAAAGCAATACACCTTACATATTATATCATGTTATTATCATATTATATTACCAACCATGTGATATAAATTGCTTTTACTCTTCTACAGTATGTCAACCCTTAAAAACATTCATCTTGGTGTTCTCAGCACCTAGCATGATGCCAAGAATATTATAAGTGCTCAATAATTACTTAAGTGAAATGTTAAAGTATAACTGCAAAAAGGCAAAACTATGAAGACAGTGAAAATATTAGTGGTCACCAGGCATTGGGGAGGAAAGAGGAATGAATAGGCAGAGCACAGAAGATTTTTAGGGCAGTGAAAATATTCTGTATTCAACCATAATGATGGATACATTTCATTATACATTTGTCCAAACCCACAGAACGTACAACACCAGGAGTTAACCTTAACGGAAGCTATGGACTTCGGGTGATAAAATTGATAAACCTACATTCACACATCATTAACAAACGTACCACTCTGATAGGGGCTGTTGATAAGGGGGGAGACTACATATGTGTGGAACGAGGGGTATGAGAATCTCTGTACCTTCCCTTCAATTTTCCAGTGAACTTTCAACTATTCTCAAAAAAATAAACTCAATAAAGTTAAAAATTTTTAAAAATACAATGGCAACAAATAAAGAGCCTACAATTTTAAAATACTATTTGATCTCTTCAAATACTTCTAATAAAGTGAAAAATCATTAATATGAAAGAAAAAAACATACATTCTGGGTAGAATAAAGCTAAGCAACGGTTGAGAAACAGAATATTAAGCCAAAATTATAACCATGCATTAGCCTTGCCAGATAAATCTGTGGTACGTCATAAACTAATCGTCTTTATGTGAAAATCCATATGCTTTTTAACGTATGCATTTCCTTGCAATTTATTCACTTTAGGAAAAAAAATAGTTTATCTGGTTTCCATAGCATTAAAGATCGCTGTTACTTTGCCCATTATGCCTTACTAATGCCTATGCTATGTACACATTTCTATTCCTAAGTATATGCAAATGCTACAGTAAACAGTCACCTTGAGAGAGAAAAGGTCACAACCTCAGTTATGTCAAACCTCTGATATTGCTAGTGGGTTATTATAAATATTATATCATGGCCCCTTGATTCAGAATAAGGGTATAAATATAAAGCAAGTACATTTTTTAATTCTAATAATTCAGAAACCATTTTACATTAATTTTTCCAGGTCAGAGTTAAATATTTCATGTATATCATTTAGAATAAATTGCTTATATAACCTTCTTCAAATACAAACTCAGGCAGTCCCACCCCCTGCGCCCAGAAAGGAGCCCGCGTTTCTGCAGAGCTGGAACTCCCGACTGGGGTCTGTTCCCTCCGACGTCACGGAACTGCCCCGGAGCCCGAGGGGAGGGCGGCCTCACTGAGGCTGCCGGCTCTGGAGGGGCCCCGGCGGCCGAAGCCGCGACATTCGTGCGGACGGCGGGCCGGAAAAGATTATTCCGGGACAACAGAACAAGATGGCGGAAGAGTAAGACACGGAGATTACCTTCCTCCCCACAGATACACCAGAAATACATCTACACGTGGAACAACTCCTGCAGAAAACCTACTGAACGCTGGCAGAAGACCTCAGACCTCCCAAAAGGCAAGAAACTCCACACTTACCTGGGTAGGGCAAACAAAAAAACCCTAAAAACAGAGACAGAGGATA
>RJWK010028305.1:0-25903 GCA_004363435.1 Platanista minor | reverse complement strand
GGTTTGTTATTGTAGGTCTTTTCCTTCTCTTGTGTTTCTTGCCCAGAGAAGTTCCTTTAGCATTTGTTGTAAAGCTGGTTTGGTGGTGCTGAACTCTCTCAGCTTTTGCTTGTCTGTAAAGGTTTTAATTTCTCCATCAAATCTGAATGAGATCCTTGCTGGGTAGAGTAATCTTGGTTGCAGGTGTTTCTCCTTCATCACTTTAAATATGTCCTGCTAGTCCCTTCTGGCTTGCAGAGTTTCTGCTGAAACATCAGCTGTTATCCTTATGGGGATTCCCTTGTGTGTTATTTGTTGTTTTTCCCTTGCTGCTTTTAATATGTTTTCTTTGTATTTAATTTTTGACAGTTTGATTAATATGTGTCTTGGTGTGTTTACCATTGGATTTATCCTGTATGGGACTCTCTGTGCTTCCTGGACTTGATTAACTCTTTCCTTTCCCATATTAGGAAAGTTTTCACTATAATCTCTTCAAATATATTCTCAGTCCCTTTCTTTTTCTCTTCTTCTTCTGGAACCCCTATAATTCAAATGTTGGTGCATTTAATGTTGTCCCAGAGGTCTCTGAGACTGTCCTCAGTTCTTTTTATTCTTTTTTCTTTATTCTGCTCTGCAGTAGTTATTTCCACTATTTTACCTTCCAGGTCACTTATCTGTTCTTCTGCCTCAGTTATTCTGCTATTGATCTCTTCTGTAGTATTTTAAATCTCATTTATTGTGTTGTTCATCATTGCTTGTTTCCTCTTTAGTTCTTCTAGGTCCTTGTTAAATGTTTCTTCCATTTTCTCTATTCTATTTCCAAGATTTTGGATATCTTTATTATCATTATTCTTAATTCTTTTTCTGGTAGACTGCCTATTTCCCCTTCATTTGTTAGGTCTGGTGGGTTTTTATCTTGCTCCTTCTTCTGCTCTGTGTTTTTCTGTCTTCTCATTTTGTTTATCTTACTGTGTTTGGGGTCTCCTTTTTGCAGGCTGCACCAAGAGCCTTTCATCCACATAGCTCAGAATAAAAGGGAGAAAAAGTAGAAAGACAGAAAGAGGATAAAATGAAATAAAATAAAGATTTAATAAAGTAAATTTATTTAAATAAAAAGTAAAAAATAATTATTGAGAAACATTTTTTTTAAAGTTAAAAAAAAAAAGGACGGACAGAACCCTAGGACAAATGCTGAAAGCTAAGCTATACAGACAAAATCTCAATCAGAAGCATACAGAAGCATACACATACACACTCACAAAAAGAGGAAAAGAGGAAAAAATAATAAATCTTGCTCTCAGAGTCCACCTCCTCCGTTTGCGATGATTTGTTGTCTATTCAGGTATTGCACAGATGCAGGGTACATCAAGTTGATTGTGGAGATTTAATCCGCTGCTCCTGAGGTTGCTGGGAGAAATTTCCCTTTCTCTTCTTTGTTCGCACAGCTCCCGGGGCTCAGCTTTGGATTTGGCCCCGCCTCTGCATGTAGGTCACCTGAGGGCATCTGTTCTTTGATCAGACAGGACAAGTTTAAAGGAGCCACTGATTCAGAGGCTCTGGCTCCCTTAGGCTGGGGGAAGGAGGGGTACGGATGCGGGGCGAGCCTGAGGTGGCAGAGGCTGGTGTGACGTTGCACCAGCCTGAGGCGTGCCATAAGTTCTCCTGGGGAAGTTGTCCCTGGATCACGGGACCCTGGCAGTGGTGGGCTGCCCAGGGTCCCAGGAGGGGAGGTGTGGATAGTGACCTGTGCTCGCACACAGGCTTCTTGGTGGCGGCAGCAGCAGCCTTAGCGTCTCACGCCCGTCTCTGTGGTCTGCACTGTTAGCTGTGGCTGATGCTCGTCTCTGGAGCTCCTTTAAACAGCACTCTTAATCCCCTGTCCTTGTGCACCAGGAAACAAAAAGGGAAGAAAAAGTCTCTTGCCTCTTTGGCAGGTCCAGACTTTTTCCCGGACTCCCTCCCAGCTAGTCGTGGTGCACTAACCCCGTCAGGTTGTGTTCACACTGCCAGTCCTCTCCCTGTGATCCGACTGAAGCCCGAGCCTCAGCTCACAGCCCCCACCCACCCTGGTGGAGGAGCACGCAAGCCTCTCGGGCTGGTGAGAGCCGGTCGACACCTATCCTTTGTGCGGGAATATCTCCACTGTGCCCTCCACACCCCTGTTGCTGTGCTCTCCTCCGTAGCCCTGAAGCTTCCCCCCTCCACTACCCACAGTCTCCACCCACGAAGGGGCTTCCTAGTGTTTGGAAACCTTTCCTTCTTCACAGCTCCCTCCCACTTGTGCAGGTCCCGTCCCTATTCTTTTGTCTCTGTTTATTCTTTTTTCTTTTGCCCTACCCAGATATGTGGTGCGTTTCTTGCCTTTTGGGAGGTCTGAGGTCTTCTGCCAGCGTTCAGTAGGTGTTCTGTATGAGTTGTTCCACGTGTAGATGTATTTCTGATGTATCTGTAGGGAGGAAGGTGATGTCTGCGTCTTAATCTTCTGCCATCTTCCCCCTCTCCTCCAGATCTAATTAATTTAATATCTAATATGATTTGTTCTTTGTCCCATGATTTATTTAGAAGGGTGTTTTTAAATTTTCAAATATATGAAGATTTTAAAACTTTTTGTACTGACTCTTAGCAAATTATACTCTTGTCAGAGAATTTTGTTTTCTATGTACCAATTTTAAAATTTATTGTAGTTTGCTTTACATGTTTATGATCAGTTTTTGTGAATGTTGAGGAAAAAGATGATTCTCTAGTCTTGAATAGCAGAGTTTATATATGATCTATATATATTAGATCATTAATTGTATTCAAATCATCTACATTACTATATTCTTTTGATGTGTGTGTTCTATAATATTTGAGAGGGTATGTTAAAATCTACTTTGGGGCTTCCCTGGTGGCACAGTGAGAGGCCTGCATACTGCAAAAAAAAATTGATAAATCTGTCATCAAAGTAGATTTTTTTTTTTTTTTTGTGGTACTTGGGCTTCTCACCACTGTGGCCTCTCCCACTGCAGAGCCCAGGCTCTGGAGGCGCAGCCTCAGCGGCCATGGCCCATGGGCCCAGCTGCTCCATGGCACGTGGGATCTTCCCGGACTGGGGCATGAACCCATGTCCCCTGCATTGGCAGGCGGACTCTCAACCACTATGCCACCAGGGAAGCCCTATCAATTTTGTTTTTAAATTTTGTCAATGTAAGTGATTTACTCATTACAGAATTTTAAATAATGATCATAAAACAGTCACCAAAGTGAGGAGAACAGTGTATAAACAAAGTAAAAATTTCAACATGGAGATAGAAAATATTTTAAAAGTACCAAAGAGAAATCATAGAGCTGAATAATACCATTATCAAACATAAAAGTTTAATAGAGAGTTTCAATAGCAAACTAGATCAAGCAGAAGAAAGGATTGGTGAACTCAATGAAAGGTCAGAGGAAATCACCCAATCAGAGCAGCAAAAAGCAAAAGAATGAAAAACAGTGAATATAGCTTAAGGGACTTGTGAAACACTATTATGTGGACCAATATATACCTTATGGGAGTACAAAAAGGAGCAAAGAGAGGGAGAGAGGCAGAACACTTATTCAAAGAAATAATGGCTGAAAACTTCCAAGATTTGGTGGGGGGTGATGGGATAATATAGTCAAAGTGCTGGCAGCAAGAAACCTATCAACTAGGAATACTTTACCTGGTAAAGTTCTTCAAATTGAAAGGGAGAGAAAGATATTCCCAGGCAAATAAAATCTAAAGAAGTTCATCACCAGTAGACCTGACTTACAAGAAATGATAAAGGGAGTTCTTCAGGCAGAAATAAAAGAACATTAATTAGTAGCATAAAAACATATGAAACTGTAAAACTTACTGGTAAAGGTAAACATAGAGTCACATTCAGAATACTATTGTAATGGTGCTGTGTAAATTACTTATAACTCTAGTATAAAAATAAAAGACCTTAAGTATTAAAAATAACTATATCTAAATATAATAACTTATAAATAAATATACATTATAAAAAGATGTAAAGTGTGACATTAAAAACGTGAAATATGTGGAGGAGAGTAAAAATGCTGAGTTTTTGTATGTGATCAAAGTTAAGTAGTTATTTGCTAAAATAGACTGCTATACTGTAAGATTTTTAAAAACAGATCTTTATTGGAGTATAATTGCTTCACAATACTATGTTAGTTTCTGTTGTACAACAAAGTGAATCAGCCATATGCATACATATGTCACCATATCCCCTCCCTCTTGAGCCTCCCTCCCATCCTGCCTTTCCCACCCCTCTAGGTCATCACAAAGAACCAAGCTGATCTCCCTGTTTTATGCTGCTGCTGCTCACTAGCTAACTATTTAACGTTTGATAGTGTATATATGTCGATGCGTAGTGTATATATGTCGATGCTACTCTCACTTTGCCCCAGCTTTGCCCTCCCTGCTCCGTGTCCTCAAGTCCATTCTCTGTGTCTACATCTTTATTCCTGCTCCATCAGTAGGTTCATCAGTACCATGTTTTTTTTGTTTAGATTCCATATATATGCATTAGCATATGGTATTTGTTTTTCTCTATTTGACTTACTTCACTCTGTGTGACAGACTCTAGGTCCATCCACCTCACTACAAATAACTCAATTTCATTTCTTTTTATGGCTGAGTAATATTCCATTGTATATATGTGCCAAATCTTCTTTATCCATTCATGTTCATGGACATTTTAGTTGGTTCTGTGTCCTGGCTATTTTAAATAGTGTTGTAATGAACATTGTGGTACATGTCATTTTTGAATTATGGTTTTCTCAGGGTATATACCCAGTAGTGGGATTGCTCAGTCATATGGTAGTTCTATTTTCAGTTTTCTAAGGGAACTCCATGCTGTTTTCCACAGTGGTTGTATCAATGTACATTCCCACCAACAGTGCAGGAGGGTTCCCTTTCCACCACACCCTTTCCAGCATTTATTGCCTCAAGATTTTTTGATAATGGCCATTCTGACAGGCATGAGGTGATACCTCATTGTAGATTTGCTTTCCATTTCTCTAATAATTAGTGATGTTGAGCATCTTTTTATGTGCCTCTTGGCCATCTGTATGTCTTCCTTGGTGAAATGTCTATTTAGGTCTTCTGCCCATTTTTTAACTGGATTGTTTGGGGTTTTTTTGATTTGAGCTCCATAGCTGTCCGTATATTTTGGAGATTAATGCTTTGTCTGCTGTTTCACTTGCAAATATGTTCTCCCATTCGGAGGGTTCTCTTTTTGTCTTGTTTATGGTTTCCTTTGCTGTGCAAAAGCTTTTAAGTTTAATTAAGTCCCATTTGTTTATTTTCGTTTTTATTTCCATTACTCTAGGAGGTGGGTTAAAAAAGATCTTGCTGTGGTTTATGTCAAAGAGTGGTTTTCCTATGTTTTCCTCTAAGAGTTTTATAGTGTCTGGTCCTACATTTAAGTCTTTAATCCATTTGGAGTTTATCTTTGTGTAAGGTGTTAGGTAGTGTCCTAATTTCATTCTTTTACATGTAGCTGTCCAGTTTTCCCAACACCACTTATTGAAGAGGCTGTCTTTTCTCCATTGTAGGTTCTTGCTTCCTTTGTCATAAATTAGGTGCCCATATGTGTGTGGGCATTCTATCCTGTTCCATTGATCTATATTTCTGTTATTGTGCCAGTACCATACTGTCTTGATTACTATAGCTTTGTGGTATAGTTTGAAGTTGGGGAGCCTGATTAGTCCAAATCCATTTTCTTTCTCAAGATTACTTTGGCTATTCGGGGTCTTTTGTGTTTCCATATGAATTGTAAAATTTTTTGTTCTAATTCTGTGAAGAATGCCATTGGTAATTTCATAGGGATTGTACTGAATCTGTAGATTGCTTTGGGTACTATAGTCATTTTCACAATATTGATTCATCCAATCTAAGAACATGGTATATCTCTCCATCTGTTTGAGCCTTTGACTTCTTTCATCAGTGTCTTATAGTTTTTTGAGTACAGGTCTTTTACCTCCTTTGGTAGGTTTATTCCTAGTATTTTATTCTTTTTGTTGCAATGGTGAATGGGAATGTTTCCTTAATTTCTCTTTCTGATCTTTCGTTGTTAGTGTATAGAAATGCAAGAGATTTCTGTGCATTAATTTTGTGTCCTGCAACTTTACCAAATTCATTGATTAGCTCTAATAGTTTTCTGGTGGCATCTTTAGGATTTTCTATGTATAGCATCATGTCATATGCAAAAGTGACAGTTTTAATTCTTCTTTTCCAATTTGAATTCCTTTAATTTCTTTTTCTTCTCTGATTGCCATGACTAGGACTTCCAAAACTATGTTGAATAAGAGTGGCAAGAGTGGACATTCTTGTCTTGTTCCTGATCTTAGTGGAAATGCTTTCAGTTTTTCACCATTGAGAATGATGCTTGCTGTATGTTTGTCATATATGGCCTTTATTATGTTGAGGTAGGTTCCCTTTATGCTCATTTTCTGGAGAGTTTTTATCATAAATGGGTGTTGAATTTTGTCAAAAGCTTTTTCTGCATCTATTGAGATGGTCATGTAGTTTTATTCCTTAATTTGTTAATGTGGTGTATCACATTGATTGATTTGCATATATTGAAGAATCCTTGCATCCCTGGGATAAATCCCACTTGATGATGGTGTATGATCTTTTTAATGTGCTGTTGGATTCTGTTTACTAGTATTTTGTTCAGGATTTTTGCATCTATGTGATACTGGTCTATAATTTTCATTTTTTTGTGTGATATCTTTTTCTTGTTTTGTTATCAGGGTGATGGTGGCTTCGAAGAATGGATTTGGGAGTGTTTCTCCTGCTGCAATGTTTTAGAAGAGTTTGAGGAGGATCTGTGTTAGCTCTTCTCTAAGTGTTTGATAGAATTCCCCTGTGAAGCCATCTGGTCCTGGACTTTTGTTTGTTGAAAGATTTTTTTTTTTTTTTGCACGGTACTTGGGCCTCTCACTGTTTTGGCCTCTCCCGCTGCGGAGCACAGGCTCTGGACGCACAGGCTCAGCGGCAATGGCTCATGGGCCCAGCCGCTCTGTGACATGTGGGATCTTCCCAGACCAGGGCACGAACCCGTGTCCCCTGCATTGGCAGGTGGACTCTCAACCACTGCACCACCAGGGAAGCCCTGTTGGAAGATTTTTAATTACGGTTTCAATTTCATTACTTGTGATAAGTCTGCTTATATTTTGTAAATCTTCCTGGTTCAGTCTTGGAAAATTGTACCTTTCCAAGAATTTGTCCATTTCTTCATGATTGTCCATTTTAATGGCATATAGTTGTTTGTGGTAATCTCTTATAATCCTTTGTATTTCTCATTGTCAGTTGTGATTTCTCCTTTTTCATTTCTATTTTTATTGATTTGTGTCCTCTCCCTTTTTTTCTTGACGAGTCTGGCTAAGGGTTTATCAATTTTGTTTATCTTCTCAAAGAACCAGCTTTTAGTTTTATTGATCTTTGCTATTGTTTCCTTCATTTCTATTGTACTTATTTCTGCTCTGATCTTTATGATTTCTTTCCTTCAACTCACTTTGGGTTTTCTTTGTTCTTCTTTCTCTAGTTGTTTTAAGTGTAGGGTTAGATTGCATTTGAGATTTTTCTTGTTTCTTGAGGTGAGATTGAATTGCTATAAACTTCCTTCTTAGAACTGCTTTTGCTGCATCCCATATGTTTTGGGTCATCGTGTTTTTGTTATCACTTGTTTCTATGTAGTTTTTAATTTCTTCTTTGATTTCTTCAGTGATTTCTTGGTTATTTAGTTGTGTACTGTTTAGCCTCCATGTATTTGTGTTTCTTACAGTATTTTTCCTGTAATTGATTCCAGTCTCATAGGGTTGTGGTCAGAAAAGATGCTTGATACGATTTCAATTTTCTTAAATTTTCTGAGGCTTGATTTGTGACCCAAGATGTGATCTATCCTGGAGAATGTTCCATGTGCACTTGAGAAGAAAGTGTATTGTGCCACTTTTGGGTAGAATGTGCTATAAATATCAATTAAATCTATTTGGTCTGTTACATCATTCAAAGCTTGTGTTTCCTTATTTATTTTCTGTTTGGATGATCTGTCCATTGGTTTACGTGGGATGTTAAAGTCCCCTACTATTATTGTGTTCATGTCGATTTCTCCTTTCTTTTCATGGTTGTTTGCAGTTGCCTTAAGTATTAACATGCTCCTATGTTGGGTGCATAAACATTTATAATTGTTATATCTTCTTGGATTGATCCTTTGATCATTACGTAGTGTCCCTCCTTATCAATTGTAACAGTTTTTATTTTAAAGTCTATTTTATCTGATACGAATATTGCTATGCCAGCTTTCTTTTGATTTCCATTTGCATGGAATATCTTTTTCCATCCCTTCACTTTCAGTCTGTATGTGTCCCTCTGTCTCAAGTGGGTCTCATGTAGAGAGCATATATATATGGGTCTTGTTTTTGTATCCATTCAGCCAGTCTGTGTCTTTTGGTTGTGGCATTTAATCTATTTACATTCAAGATTATTATTGATATGTATATTCCTAATACCATTTTCTTAATTGTTTTGGGTTTGTTTTTGTGGGTCTTTTCTTCTCTTGTGTTTCCCACCTAGAGAAGTTTCTTTACTATTTGTTGTAAAGATGGTTTGGTGGTGCTGAATTCTCTTAACTTTTGCTTGCCTGAAAAGCTTTTGATTTCTCCATCAAATCTGAATGAGATCCTTGCTGGGTAGAGTCATATTGGTTGTAGGTTTTTCTCTTTCATCACTTTAAATATATCCTGCCACTCCCTCTGGACTGCAGTGTTTCTGCTGAAAAATCAGCTCGTGGGGATTCCTTTTTATATTACTTTTTATTTTTCCCTTGTTTTTCTTAATTTTTTTTCTTTGAATTTAATATTTGTTAGTTTGATTAACATGTGTCTTGGTGTGTTTTCCCTAGGGTTTGTCCTGTATGGGACTCCCTATGCTTCCTGTACTTTGCTGACTATTTCCTTTCCCATGTTGGGGAAGTTTTCAAGTAAAATCTCTTCAATTATTTTCTCAGATCCTTTCTTTTTCTCTTCTTCTGGGACTTCTATAATTCGAATGTTGGTGCATTTAGTGTTGTCCCAGAGGTCTCTGAAATTGTCTTCAATTCTTTTCATTCTTTTTTCTTTATTCTGCTCCTTCGCAGTTATTTCCACCATTTTGTCTTCCAGGTCATTTATTTGGTCTTCTGCCTCAGTTATTCTCTTATTGATTCCTTTTAGTGTATTTTTTATTTCAATTATTGTGTTGTTGATCTCTGTTTGTTTGTTCTTTAGTTCTTCTAGATATTTGTTAACCATTTCTTGATTTTCTCAATCTATGCCTCCATTCTATTTCTGAGATTCTGGATCATCTTTACTATCATTACTCTGATTTCTTTTTCAGGTAGATTGCCTATTTCCTCTTCATTTATTTGGTCTTATAGGTTTTTTTCTTCATATGTGACATATTTTTTGCCATCTCATTTTTTTTTTTTTTTTCTGAGTGGGATTGTGTTCCTGTCTTACCTGTTGTTTGGTCTGAGGCTTCCAACACTTGAGTTTGTAGTCTGTTGTGTAGAGCTGCATCTTGGTGCTGACATGAGGATCTCTGCGAGACCTCACTCTGGTGAATATTCCCTGGAGTCTGAGGTTCTCTGTTAGTCCAGTGGCTCGGACTCAGAGCTCCCACTGCAGGAGCTTCAGTCCAACTCCCAGCTCATGAACCAAGATCCCACAAGCTCCATGGGGTGGCAAAAAAGAAAAAAAAGAAAAAAGAAAAAAGGAGAACAATAACAAAGTAAAAATAAAATTAGACTAGGAAACTAACAGATATGTTAGAAAGAATATAAAAATAAAAATATAGATGAATCAACAACTGGAAGGTACATCAGTACGACAATTGTAAAAAAGAGGAGGAGGGAAAACAGAAAAAAAAAAAAAGAAAAAAGGGGGGGAAAGGCCTTAGCTCTGGAGGGTGGAGCCTAAGCAAGGGCGAGGTTTGGGTGGTGGGCAGGGCCTATGCTTAGGATTCACAGAGCTGGCAAAGGCCATGGGGGCTGTGGGTAGTGGGTCTTAGGCTCAAGGAACAGAAGGGGCCCAGGCATGCCTCCCAGCCCTGGTCTCAGAGAGCGGGGAACCTCACTTGGGAGCCCAGCACACTTCCTGGGCTCGAGTGGTCAGGGCAAATGCCCTCCTCTTCTCTCCTGCTCCTCTGGTCCGAGAGGGTCCCTCCCACCTGCCTCTGCTGGTCTTCCTGGCCTCCCTTTTATTCCCCCAAGGACCCACGCAGCCTGGAGGGAGCTTTGGAGGGCAAGGGATTGACCTGGGAGCTCAGCAGACTACCCAGGCCTGAATGGGTGGGGCAATCACCCTTCCCTCCTCTCCTGCTCTTCCCACAGGGCCCCTCCCACCTGCCTCTCCTGATCTCCCTGGCATCCCTCCTATGCCTCCAGGCCAATGCAGCCAGGGGTGAGAGGTGGGCCTTTGAGGACAGGGGACTGACCTGGGAGCTCAGCAGGCTCCCTGTGCCTGAGTGGGCCAGGTGATTGCCCTCTGCTCCTCTCCTGCTCTTCCTGCATGATCCCTCCTGCCTGCCTCTCCTGATCTCCCTGGCCTCAGGGGCACTGATCCTGTCTGGCCTCCAGTTCTCTTCCCTCCTTAGTCCCCCCATGTCCTACCAGTTCACTACGGGTTCCTCCCATTTCCTTGGGCGTCAAAGTCCCCCACCAGCGGCTGGCAGGCACCCTACTTGTGGGGAGATGCTAACTCAGAGTCTTCCCACACCGCCATCTTCAATAAGATGTTTTATGCAAAACTCATGGTAACTACAAAGCAAAAGCCTATAGTAGATATACAAAAGATAATTAGTAAGGAGTCATAATATACCACTACAGAATATCATTGAATTACAAAGAACGACATCAAGAGAGGAAGAAATGATCTCCAAAACACCCAGAAAATAATTAAATCTCAACAGTAAGCGCTTATGCACCAATAATTACTTTAATATAAACGGGTTAAATTCTCTAATCAAAAGACTTAGAGTAGCTGAATAGATTAAAACAAGACCCAACTATAGGTTACCTACTAAAGATTCACTTCTTCTTTAAGAATACATATACTGAATGTGAAGGAATAGGAAAAGATTTCATTCAAATAGAAACCAAAGGTAAGCAAGGGTAGCTATACTTATATCAGACAAAATAGACTTTAACTCAAAAGCTATAACAAGAGACAAAGTCATTATGTGATGACAAAGGGATCAATACATCAAGAGAATATAACAATTGTAAATATTTATGTACCCAATATCAGAACACCTAAATATATTCAGCAATTAGTAACAGATTTGAAGGGAAAAACAGGCAACTGTACTATAATTGTAGGGGACCAATACCCTACTTTCAACAATGAATAAATCATCCAGACAGAGTCAATTAAGAAACATTGGACTTAAACTATTACATTTTAAATCAAAGGGACCTAACAGACATATATATTTAGAACATCCCATCCAACAGCACTAGAATACATATTCTCCTGTGCACTGAATATTCTTCAGGATAGATCAGATGTTGGGTCACAATGCAAGTCAACAAATTTAAGAAGATTGAAATCACATGAAGCATCTTTTCTGGCCACAATGGTATGAAACTAGAAATCAATAACAAGAGGAAAACTGGAATATTCACAAATACATGGAATTAAACAACATGCTCCAGCACAACCAATGAGTTAAAGAAATTAAAAGGGAAATCAAAAATATCATGAGAAAAATGAAAATTTAAACACAATATACCAAAACTTATGGGACACAACAAAAGCAGTTCTAAGAGGCAAGTTTCTTTATAACAATAAATAGTTTCATTGCTTGAGCAAATTAACACATCCTCTGTTACCTGATATGCAGCTTAGATCTAGCAAATGCCTTTTTCTCCATACCTGTCCATAAGGCCCACCAGAAGCAGTTTACTTTCAGCTGGCAAGGCCAGCAATACACCTTCACAGTGCTACCTTGGGGTATATCAACTCTCCAGCCCTATGTCATAGTTTAATTCACAAGGATCTTGATTACCTTTCCCTTCCACAAGATATCACACTGATCCACTATATTGATGACATTTTACTATTGGACCCAAAGAGCAAGAAGTAGCAACTACTCTAGATTTATTGGTAAGAGATTTTCATGTCAAAGTGTGGGAAATCTGACTAAAATTTAGGGGTGTTCTACTTCAGTGAAACTTCTAGGCGTTTGGTGGTGTGGGACATGTTGAGATATACCTTCTAAAGTAAAGGATAAGTTGTTACAGCCAGTCCCATCTACAACCCAGAAAGAGGGATGATGCTTAGTGGGCCTCTTTTGGGGCAACATATTCCTCACTTGGGTGTGTTGCTTTGGTCCATTTACCACATGACTTGAAAAGCTGCTAGATTTTAGCGGGGCTCAGAAGCACAGAAGGCGCAGCTGGCTTGATAGAACAATGGAATGCCCTTCTGAAGACTCAGTTATAGTGCCAGCTAGGTGGCAATACCTGGCAAGGCTGGGGCAAAGTTCTCCAGTAGGCTGAATAGGCTGTGAATCAGTGTCCAATATGTGGTGCTCTTTTTCAGCCAGAGCTCATAGGTCCATGAATCGAACGTATAAATGGGAATGCAACCCTTGTTATTGTTCCTAGTGACTCAATAACCAAATTTTTGCTTCCTGTTCCAGCAATTTTATGCTCTGCTGGCCTAAAGGTCTTAGTTCCAGGGGAAGGAATGATTGCATCAGGAGACACAACAATGATTCCATTGAAGTGGAAGTTGACTACCACTGGATACTTTGGGCTCTTCCTGACACTGAGTCAACAAAGGGAGATATGGTGTTGGCTGGGATGATTGATCCTGAATACAAAGGGGAAATTGAACTACTCTTCCACAAGGGAGGTAAGGAACAGTATAACTAGAATATAGAAAATTCCATAGGACATCTCTTAGTATTACCGTGCCCTGTGATTAAAGTCAATGGATAACTACATCCCAATCCAAGCAGGACTACTAGTTGCCCAGACCCTTCAGGAATGAAAGTTTGGGTCACCTCACCAGGTAAAGAACCAGCGGAAGTGCTTACTGAAGGCACAGGGAATACAGAATGGGTAGTGGAAGAAGGTAGTAATAAATGTCAGTGACAACCATGGGACCAGTAACAGAAATGAAGATTAAAATTGTCATAAGTGTTTCCTCCTTATTTTGTTATGAATATATTTGTGCATGTTGTTTGTGTGTGTATGTGTGTGTGTGTGTGTGTATGCATAATATAGATGTATCAACCTGCCCCCAGGTAGTTGGCTGATCATAATTCTAGAAGCAAATATCTCTTAGATGACTTTTTTATTGTTTCAAGTCCATTATTTACTGCATTTTCTTAAGGAATGGATGAAATCAATAAAAGAGTTAATCTGTCATGTTTGCTCTGTGACAATGCTGACTGAATATGTTGCAGATTTGGGTTATGCAGACATTTGTGTGTCCCACAGCACAATGTACTAATTATTTTTCCATCCCCAGTTGAGGTTCTCTCAAGTCACCACAACAGCTGTTGTGTCAGCTCTTCTCCGGTTCCTGTAGCACCCCAGGCCCTTTCCTACCAGCTGATACCCTCACCATCTACTCTAGATTCAAAGGACAATGTTCCCTTCATTTCTCTCCTAATCTGCTCTCCTGTCTGCTAATAAGAAGTGTTCTTTCTTGTCTCCAGTGCTAATTCCCCCTTGTGCTCTTGATCTCAGCCATTCCTGTTTCCTCCTGCTCACTTAGTTTTCCCTTTTTCAACCTCTTTAACACTTTCTTCCCTCCATTTCACAAACATTGTTATATGGTCTTAATCCTATAACCATCCAATTTTCACCCAGTCTGTTACCTCCCTTGACCCTTCACATGTAGAAATAGAAGTGACTTTTCATTTTTGTTAGACTTTGGGTGACGACACTTCTTCTTGGTTTCCTTAACCTGGCCCACACACCCTTGGAAGTGGTCCATTCATTACAATATCTTTCATTTGAACATCTGAGTGAAATTCTCCCTTCTGCTAGGACCCTGTCTGGCACAATAGCTAAGGATTTTGGATGAATTGCTCAGCCACTCTGAACACCAGACTCTTAATCTGTAAAATGTATATAATTTTATAGGATTCTTTTTAGGGTTAAATAAAAAGAGACAACTAAGAACATAGCCCAATAAATTTTAGTGATGATTATTATGACATAATCTATATTCTACCTTTTCTACTGAAATTGCACTTTCGAAGGTCACTATTCACCAGATCCACTGACATGCCTACTTAGGTGAGGAAGCAATTTAGGGAGTTACTGAAAAAATATAGATAAGAGAAAATGAGGGTGTGAACCACAAAATCATTAGAAGTGGATTCAAGAACAGAAAGATGTTATACTGAGAGTAATGCAACATTGTAAATCAGCTATACTCCAATAAAAAATAATTTTAAAAAAAGATGTTATATATAACAGAATGCCAGTGTTGACTACTTTATAGAGTTTACTTCATGAGCCCAGTCACACCCATCTAGTACAGGTATTCCATGTAGATCTGCACTGCAGCCTTTTCTGACCATGCAGGACAATGGCCTCCTCCCTGCTGACCCCACCTGGAGTAGTTGCTTTTCTTTTTTTTTTTTTTTCATAAGGCAGTTTTATTGACGTATGACTGATATATAATAAATTGCACCAATATAAAATATGCAGTTTCATGTGTTTAAAACTTTTTTTAAATTGAGGTAAAATACACATAACATAAAATTTACCATTTTAACCATTTTAAAGTATACAGTTAAGTAGTGGTATGTATATTCACATTATTGTGCAACCAATCTCCAGAACTCTTTTCATCTTACAAAATTGAAACTCTATACCCAACAAACAACAACTCCCATGTCTTAGTCCATTCAGGCTGCTATAACAAAAACATCATAGACTGGGTGGGGTGGCTGAAATAAAAAACATTTATTTCTCACAGTTCTGGAGGTTGGGAAGTCCAAGATCAAGGTGCCAGCAGACTCCATGTCTGGTGGGAGCCCATTTCCTGGTTTATAGATAACTGTCTTCTCACTGTGCCCTCACATGGTGGAAGGGGAGAACATGTGTTGTAGCATATGTCAGAATTTCCTTCCTTTTTAAGGCTGAATAATATTCCATTTTATGCACATACCACATTTTGTGTATCCATTCACCTATCAATGAATACTTGAGTTGCTTTCACCTTCTGGAGAGGGTTTGAGTTAGCACCTATTTGCCTTGGTCCTTAATCTAGACTGACCTTTGTCAACAAAACATAGCATATGTCATCCAACAGAACTTTGATAAGAATTGACCAAAATATTGTGTTCATTTCCTACCACCTACTTACTGTGCCCATTTGTTAAGTCTTATGGCTGTGTCAGTCCTCAATAATCTTGAATTCTTCTGTCACGATGAGTCTTACTGACTTCAGCATGATAGAGCTGGCCTCAGGAAACCTGTCCAGGAGTATTCCCACCTTAACTCTTGCTCTTCCACACCAATTTCTTTATAAGTCTGACAACAGCTCAGAACTGGTAGATACTTCTCTGATTAAGCCTTTCTGGGTCAAATTAATCCCTCTTCCCATTGAGAGTTGGCAGGCTCTGTTATATTTCAGAATTGGAATGCTATTTCTTTCTACCCAAAGTGGTTTATGTCTTAGTACATTTCCTTTTAATTAATAGGGACTTGGGATTTTTTTTTTCTCTTTGGAAGAATCCTTCCCATCAAGAGCTGTTACAATTCACTTGGGAAAGCAAACTGAAATTTTATGTTGCTTATAAATGTTTGAAAAGAAGCCACCTCATACTCTAGGATAGGAAGTCACAAGCTTGCCATGTGGATGATCTATTTGAAGGCTCTTGGTTTTGATATAAATATATATCCAGTTTAGCACCAGTGTGAGCAGCATTTGCATGTATGCCACTAGGTGAGAACGTATGTGAGCTCAGCTCTACAGAACCCTGCTGGTCACTCCTCGCTGGACCAATGGAGTGTCACATGGTCACCTTAAACAGGCCAAGTTGGTTTTGATTTTTAGTTCTCCAATTCTTTGTGGCTTATGCCATACCACAAGAATCTAAATTCGAAATTTTATGATAATAGAAGTTTATATAATGCCAAACAAAGAGCACATTTTGTATTTTCCTGGTCTAAGTTTAGTTTGGGTACCTAGCAATTTTGAGTTGCATGACTAAACCAGTTGTCCTGCTGTGGACCTATCCCTTACAGCCCTGAGTGCGGGTGGAGGGCAAGAGTTTCCTCCTCTAGTAAGGAGGAGACACAGATGCCCTGGAGGAAGCAAGGACTTTCTACAAATAGAAACAAAAGGAAGAATAGTACAAGTCTCCTCTAGAGGACTCAGCTGAACAGAAAGGTCTGGAAATGCCTAAAGCTACCATCACTGAGAGGCAAGAGCAAGAACAAAATTTTACTACAAGTTTCTGAAGATTTAGAAACCTTTGAAAAGCTTAGAACTGATTTAGAAACCTTTGAAAAGCTTAGAACTGATTTAACTGGAGCCACGACCTCAACCCGAGAGGGGCCTGACATACAAAGAATGTAGTGAGGCCGCTTTTCCCATTGCTGCAGCTGGCTTTGATGTCACTAGAAAAGCAGTCACCTTCCTGAACATTTTTAAAAGTTCCCTACACATACCATCTTTATAAAATTGTCCAATATTTGTAGAGTACACCGCGGTCTTCCCATTGTTTAATTATTTGATTTCCACCCTCTGTCTTTAGATGAGAGTCATTTCCTTTTTCCTCTTACAAAGGATCTGTTGATAAACTGGGTCCAGGCTTGTCTACTTCATTCTTGAGCAAGTGTGTCTTAATCTCTCAGTTCCTGATTTGACAAAAATGTTAGGGATCCAAAGGAAAAATTAACCATAAGCTCTACCTGGATGTGCTGACTCCTAAAAGAGAACAAGGTACAGTGCTCCCTTTCTATGACCCATGAACTGATCAAATTTAAATCTCATTATAAACTTATTGCCTCCAGAAAACCTGGGTGTAATAAATACCTGCAAGAGGTCACAGATCTGGTTTTGTAACCATAAATGTGAATATATTTAGGGTCATGGTTTACAGCACAGCTTCTTGTTGAAAGAGGCCCTGGAAATACAAGTCTATGCCCTGGAGGCCTGTTTCTCTCACCTCTAAAGTTCTTACTCTTTAACAAATTGTAAGTGTTGATTTATCAATCTTATATTTTATTGTACAAGAGGAGCAGAATCTGTTAAAGATAGTATAATACTGTTTCCAGGCCACTATCAACTATTGCCTTGAGCACTATAATAATTCTAGTCTCCACACAGCAACCAGTTTTCTAGAACTCACATCTGATTATGTCATTCTTCTTCCTAAAATCATTCAGTGTTTCCCAGTGCCCTCAGGGTAAGGTCCAAACTCCTTAACATGGAATTGCTGAAGAAAAATTAGACCAGCTTAGCTAAATACCCCATGGCCTACTCATAAGTTTCAAATAAATTAAACATTCTTTAGGCCACACACTAGAAAAGGAGGAGGGGATTCACTTATTCATTGGGTGGAACTAATCCAAGAGAAGGAAGTGGCACACTCACCCTCATTCCCTTTCCCACAATTTCAGGGCAAGACGCTTTCAAGGTTTGGGCATTCTTTCCCTCCAGATGAATTTGGCTGACTGAAGATGCTATGCTAATGGCTCTTCCCAGACAATGGATCAACTGCAAGGTCCCCAGATGTCCATCCCAGGAGAATTAGGGAAGTAGGCTTGAGTCATGGTGTAATCCAAATAGAATATGTTATACCAAAGAGCAAGAGCCTGGTCTGTTTCCAGGCCTCACACTTGTATTATGTTTCTTCTCCCTATTTCTACTGTCCTCCAGCAGGGCTCAGTCTTTCTGGACATTCTCCTATAAGGCTGTACCCTCACAAATTGGCTTTATCTCTCATTGGATTATTTCCTTCTATGATCCAGTTAAGTCATCAGGGGTCTAATTAAGATTAGCTCAATCATTAGGAAGTCAAAATCAGTAATTAGATTCTTCTGACTAGGTATTGGGTTGACCAAATGTTTGTTTGGGTTTTTCCATAAGGTGTTATGGAAAAATCCGAATGAACTTTTTGGCCAACCCAATATTATTGACCCACATAAAATTATCTCTGGTTTATTGTATATTTTATACCAAAACATATTTATATTCTGAACCTAAATGTAAGCAGAATGAATTTTATAATGTTTTCCCTGTTTTGCTTAAGCTAGTTTGAGTTGGGTTTCTGTCAGTTACAACCAGAGTCTTGATAGACTCTAATTTTGTAAAGGAACTTTTGGATGACCTCAGTGCAGGCACACTGCCACAGAAAGTTATGTGGATATGTGTCCTCCTTTATACTGGCCTCTGCATAATTGGACCTTTTATCTAACTGTTCCCAGAAAATAAATGCTACTTTAAAATTAAAATCATAGTTTTCAGCAAAGGGTCTCCAAATGTTAATTGGTTCATCCTGTAGGAAGCACGTCATTTATAGGACAACAAATAAAAGTGTAATTAATTAATTGCCTAAGCCCACAATTTGGTACTATTTCATCCTGATGGCTTCACTAGAAAGCTATGTTGTCCCCAACTAGTCCTTCCACTGAAGTGTTTTTGAGATGTTTCTACATCCTTCTCTTGGCCAACTCTGTAGGAGCTGGCATGGCTATCCCTCACCACTGATGTCTTAGCTTCTGTATTGCATAAAAGAACATGACTTTCTAAGGCTGTGGTTCTTGAATTTTAGGCTGCATCAGAATCACTATAAGTGCTTAGTAAATCACAGATTGCTGGGCTTTCTACACCTGAGATTCTGATTCAGTAGATATGCCATGGAACACCCAAATTTGCATTTTTAACAAGTTTCAGGTGATCTGATGCTGCTCATCTGGAGACCACACTTCAGCATCACAGACTACACACGCTAGAGTAGACCCTTTTATTTATTTATTTATTTGGCTACATTGGGTCTTAGTTGCGGCACACATGATCTTCATTGAGGCATGCGGGATCTTTCGTTGTGAAGCGCAGGCTTCTCTCTAGTTGTGGCTCAAGGGCTTCTCTCTAGTTGTGGCACACGGGCTCCAGAGCACATGGGCTTTGTAGTTGTGGTGTGTGGATTTAGTTGCCCTGCAGCATGTGGGATCTTACTTCCCTAACCAGGAATCGAACCCGCATCCCTTGCATTGGAAGGTGGATTCTTTACCACTGGACCAAGGAAGTCCCTAGAGTAGACCCTTGATAGACACAATTTGTCTTCTGCTTGGCTCTTCATAAAGATCTTGTTAGGAGAGGTGTTCTACATGGTAGACTGTCAATCAGCTATGTATGCTGTGTATCCATTCTGCTAGATTAGGGTCTCAAATTCAAATGCAATCTTGCCAGGAAGATAATCTAAAGGAGTGCAGGGCAAGAGGTGGAGAGATAGAAGAAGAGGAATATGTATACAATGTGTAAATGGCAAGTACTGTGGTGAACAAAAGTGTGTGCCCCACTTAAAAGAACATCACTCTATAGCATGACAGTTGAGGTCATAGACCCCAGACCAGGCTCCACCACTTACTAGTTATATGACAAGGTTAGGCAACTTATCTAACCTCTCTGTGCCTCAGTTTCCTCATCCCTAAAATCTGTATCATAATAGAACCTACCTCATAGGATTTTTATGAGCATTAGGTAAGTTAGCATATGTAAATCATTTAGAAACAAAAGTAATAAGTACTTATAAGTATTATAATAACAGCAAATGCATATATAATACTGACTATTTACCTGGAACTACTTGAAGCACAGTACACTTATTAACTTGTTTGGTCTTTATGAAAACCTATGAGATAAACGTAATTACTAACCTCATCTAATCAACGAGTAAACTGAGGCACAAAGTTAAGAAATAGGCCCAAGTTCATGCAACTAGTAAGTGATGGCATTGGACTGCAAACCTAAGCAGCCTGGCTCTAGACTCCCACTTTCCTCACTATGCACTATAGCACAAAGCATTGCTTTTGCTCTCCAAAGGAACAGCAGCCACTGAACTCGGGCCTGTTGGTACCAAGAAGAATATGAGTTCAACCTTAGCTGCTCATTCTTTTTTCATTTCCTTTAAGAGAAACTAGAAATCTAAATTTGTGTGTGTTGTTTTAGCATGCTAAATTTTTAAAAATCAGAATCACTTAGTGGGTCAAAGAGAACTCATCTCCGGGCCAATTTTGGCCTGCAGGTCACATACCTACAAGCTCTGCATCCACCTTGGAGGTTAGGAGAGTGTAGTGTGGTGGCTAGTTATCCTGGTGGACAGAGGGCAGAATTGGCCTTTCTGCATGCTGGATGTTGTGCCTGACTCATGACAGGGCGACTTACTTCATGGCACTTTATAGCACACTGCTCCTTCAGCTGCTCCTCTTTGTGCTGGTAGCTTTCCAGATCTTCTCTTTCTTTTCTCTCATGTTTTCTCAGACCAAAACCATAGAAATACCTCACTTGCTTAGGTTACCAAGTGCTTCTCTACTGAAACGCTTGCCCTCCCTCCTTAGGATGGAGCATTATTTCTAAAGGTACAAGGGATGTTACTGCCATTAAACCCATCATTTGTCACTTAAAAATTACTTCTGATTCTTACCTCTTTTTATGTCAAATAAGCAGCCTCCCTAAACTTCCAGTACTTGAACTTTGAAATTCTTGATAATGCAGTTGCTTAATTGTAGGCACACCTGAAGAGTAAGACTATGAAAACAGATAAATCCCTCTTCCAGCAGAAAAGCTGTGTCTAGCTAGAGTTACTGCTCACATATCTGGCCTGTTCAATCAGAAACACAAGAGTTAGATATGGGTCATGATGACATAACATTATTTTCCCAAAATAAATAGAGGTTATTTGTTCCAGCTGGATCTTATTTGTGGTTTTTCTATTTTGCTCTTGGTCAGCCCCCAGGCCGACCTCCCAGGCTGAGCTTCTTGTAAGGCCAAGAAAGGTTTTTCCATGCACTGAGCCTTCTGGGACAGTTGATCATGACCACAGAGCACCAGTCAGCCATGTGGTGGAAGGTGAATGGTTCCTTTCACAGACAAGGTGTGAACAAACAATGCTGACCTGGCATCTGATCCTGAAGCAAAGTTCTCAGCATATGCTGAATTAAACAACTCTTTCTCTCTCTCTCTTTTTTTTTTAAGTTTCTATGGTTAAACGTGCAGTTTCGTTTATAAATTTCAGTCTTACTCCTACATGTGGAATTATTGCTACATTCAAGAGTTGCATTTCAGTCTACTCAATATCTTCATTGCCTTCCTGAGTGTTTAAGGACACCAGCTAAATCCCTCCTTGTGGAAAAACAATTCCACATGTTCATGACAGGAAACTTATGACTTTCACTTCAGTTTAACCCCTCAGAGCCAAATCTAATCGTTTGTATCAAAGAGTTTAAAGGCATTTATTGTTGTGGAAGTGTTCACTGTAGTTGAGAGAGGATGACTGAAAGGGAAGTAAGAAGACTAGGGAAAGAGAGAGGGAAGCTGCTTTTATTGTCTTAGAAAAATCTAGAAATATAGAAGTAATGGCTTTGAAAATCCCAACTGTTGCTGGCTTTTATTTCATTTGTATATATAATAATTACTTGGTTCTAGGTACCCTACCATAGAAAGTATAATTACAGGTTATTAATTTTCACAACTTACCGTAGTGTAGTCAAATTTAACACAAAGGCACAGGCACAGCTACATTAATTATTTAATCTCTTCCTGGGCTAGGGTACACGTGGGTGTTGAATTTAGAGTGAAGACCAAAATGCAGTCAAAGAGACTTGCTATGTCTTGCTGTGGTAATCATAATCCAGGTCTGTTTCTCAGCTTTGCAAGGTTAAAAACTGAAGTTTTTTGGTTCACACAAAGGTGATTAGACTTAGAGAGACTGATGTCAAACAACCAACAAAAAAGCAGATGCCTATGTATATATTCCCAGTTACAAATAAAAACCAAATATGCATCTTAGCAGACTCTCACCTCTGTTGGAAAGTCTACATGGAAAGCCAAATTATTATCAGAAAGTGACTTGATGAGCATGCAGTCCGAGCCAGGGAGTGAGCATGAGAACCTTAATGCCTGCTACATCCATCTCCCCAGGAGGCTGAGTGCTGGGAATGCAGTGGCAGAAGTGGCTTTTCTGCCCTCTTTCTCTAGCCTTTGTGCTTTCCCTAGACTCTGTTAAAAGAAAAAAATTCAACTAAGTAAATTTAAAAGAGCTGATTGGATTTATTGAGCAATTTATATCAGGCAGCATCCCATCTAGTCAGTAGAGAGGAGCTCCATCAGGATGCAGAAAGAGGGCTTCCTTGGTGGCACAGTGGTTAAGAGTCCACCTGCTAATGCAGGGGACATGGGTTAGAGCTCCAGTCCGGGAAGATCCCATATGCCACGGAACAACTAAGCCTGTGTGCCACAGCTGCTGAGCCTGTGCTCTAGAGCCCGTGAGCCGTGACTGCTGACCCCATGTGCTGCAACTGCTGAAGCCCCCATGCCAAGAGCCTGTGCTCCGCAACAAGAGAAGCCACCACAGTGAGAGGCCCATGCACCGCAACAAAGAGTAGCCCCTGCTAGCCACAACTAGATAAAGCCTGCGTGCAGCAGTGAAGACCCAACACGGCCAAAAATAAATAAGTAAATTTATTTTTAAAAAACACACAAAAAACCCTTGTTTAAAAAAAGATGCAGAAAGAAAAGTTTTTTAAAGACAGAGAAGGAACTGAAGAAAGGAAGTTATTAACAATGAATGCATTGTTTTAGACAAGGCTGCCCTCCTAAGGAGAATGAAAAGAGTCTATCAACAGATTTCCTAATTCTAACCAGGATATTCCAGGTTGTCTGATTAAAGGTCACATTCCTGGGAAAGGTTAAAACTACAATTAACTTAGGTATTAAGTATTCATTTGCTGACAAGGGACCTACCAAAAGTGGCTCCACTTTGGACCTGTTGTCTCTTTTTAAATAATTTCTTCGTTTTGGTCAGATTCTCAGCTTAACTGAGAGATGTGATCAAAATTAAAGAGACTTCAGGCTCACAATTTTTAAGTCAGTTATTCACTCTGTTCCTTTTCTCTCATTACAGTCTTAGGGAGATCATTTACTTGGCAGTTGGTGGCTATGAACATGCATTTAAAGCTTTTGAGAAATACAATGCATGAGGGAGATTATTATGATTGTAACAAGGATAATTCCCAATGTTTGGAGTGTATTTTGGAGCCATGCTTACCAAGACCCAAACCAATAAAAATCAAATAAGTCAAAGAAAGACTCTGCAGAAGGAGTCACCTTTTAAAGTCAAGTGGCATGCTCAGTGATCTTATATGATTGAGTTCCAACTTCCCCAGAAGTGTTAATCCAGGTGCAACAGGTAGTGTTGGTCATAGCACAAACACCTTACTGTTCAGCTAAAAGATAACCAAGGGCTCTCCTATTATCAAGAACAACTTTGGCCAGAGAGTTTATGGATTTCTGTTGGACACCTATTGCTTTTGCAGCAGATTCTGCAGTATTTTCAAGAGCTAAGGAGAAGTTTCTGATCATAGCCTCATTTTTACTCCTAACCAGAGAAGTAGGGTCCTGCCAAAGGACGTAATCCTGAATCACGAATGCTTCCTGGTAATTTCTTTATAACTTGACATTGTAAATTCAGGGAAGTCAACAGTGAGGTGTCTCAGTCTGTTTGTGGGCAGTTAGGGGCACAATTAGATAACCTAAGAGGCATTGCCCAACTGTGTGCCAGCTACCTAGACACTGATTGGCCTAAGAAGAATGATAACCAGCACAAAGACAAGCCCTGTCAGGGCACAAGTCATTCACATTAAAGTGGCACTCTTAACAGATCAGAGTTGGTAACAAATCTAGCAGTCTGAAAGGTCTCCAGCATTTGTACAGGACCAGATGTCAGGTGGGGTCTTCTTAAGCTGTGAATGTATTCCCAAGGCTTGAATCCCTGAAGTTTTGCTGCCACTGGGTAATGAGGAGGACGTGGTACAGTCCCTTCCAAGGAGATTTAAGGCCAGTCATTGTTCTTACTGATTCCAAATTAGAAGGGTGGGGAAAAATTGGAAGCATTAGTTTTGAGAATCATAGCCAGATATTTGAGAAAACTTAGAAGATTTCAGGATCCAGTCCAGTTTACAGGTATGTAACAAAACCTCAAAGACAATTAATAGGACTAGAAACTAACATTTCAGAAGTGCAAGCATACTTTTTCTCCCTAATTACCCCAATTTTTTTTCCTAAGGATAATCACAATAAAACTAATTTGTTTGCATTAAGCTTGGCCTTATTATTTACATAAATGCAGCAAGAATAGTGATTGACCATATAAGTTCCTTTTAAGACTACTTTGCTGGAACTTTTTTATAAGGAAACTCTGATTGAACTTCTTAAGTTCGGGAAGGCCAGGAAGCCAAACCAAAGTTCAAGCATTTCCTTAAAACTGTCTGGTTCTGTCTGAGTCTATGCATATCTCTTGAAAATCATTCCAGTCAAAGCCTTGGTAATATAGCCAATGTTTCCAATCATGTCCTTTTACAAGGAGAACAGATTCTCAATGAACTAATGCAAATAACTAACTATATTGCCATGGAAAGAATACTTAAATCTCCAAATTCTGGAGGGATCAGGTAAGGAGAAAAAGTAAATGTTTCATTCTTGTTTGCAAAGGTATATTTTTATCAAAATTGTATCAAAATTGTATATTATAAATAGCTTGAGAGAAAAGGTTTCCTTAAAACAAAGAATCAGCAATGTTTCAAACAAAAATAATCATCCACCTCAATTTATTTAGTCCCACTTTATTAATTCTTGTTGATATTGATCTTTTGTTAGTAATTTTATGAAGCCATCAGTTTTTCCATTAGAGTTCTGTGATTTCTTACCCAGTTCAGTTTTATGATCTAAAGTAATCAGAAACCTGTAACTGTCAAAAATCCTTTCCATGAATCTCCTTGAAGATGAAGTACTTTTACAGGTACATTTTTGTAAAAGCATCTGAGTAAAACAATAACTGTCTATAGATTGCAAAAGACTTAAAACATGCCCGTTATTAAAGAACTGATGAGGGTTCATTATAATGGAATTGACAAGGAAATGTAGTTATTTCTGTGATACATAATATTTTAAGATAAAAACTGGAATTATGACTAATAATATTATACCAGGACATATCAGATTTCCAGTAATTCCACATAATTTCTGAAACACTTGTAACATACACCTATATAAACACAACATAAAGAAAGCTTTATATTAGTTCTTATTTGACAATGCTTCCCATGTAATTTAACATTTCAAATTAGCCTAATTAGTTTACTATCTCCCTTTTTATAAGGAGAAAGAACAAACCTTTTGAAATATTCCAGGGACCTCCTGGAAAATTTCAGAGTTAGTTTGAGGTGAAAAAAACTTCATTTAGAATTTGATTTTGAGGAAGTTTGTTTAAAAATATCAGAAAGGTTTTAAAACCCTTGATCAAGTAGGATCATAGGTAACTGTGAAATAATATTATACTTAGTTATCTATTTAATCAAAGTGACAATAGAAGATGTTAAAGGCAAATACAGACAAGTAAACTGTTGTAAAAAAAAAAACTTAGCTTTTATTTATTTATTTATTTATTTTAGCTTTCTGAACACAGGAAATTATTTTGACAAAACACAGAACCTGGGCTTCCCTGGTGGCGCAGTGGTTGAGAGTCTGCCTGCCGATGCAGGGGACACGGGTTCATGCCTTGATCCAGGAAGATCCCACATGCCACGGAGCAGCTAGGCCCATGAGCCATGGCCTTGGATCCTGTGCTCCGCAACGGGAGAGGCCACAACAGTGAGAGGCCCGCGTACCGCAAAAAAAA